>JBBMOC010001472.1:0-11568 GCA_037975185.1 Centropyge bicolor | reverse complement strand
TAAATACAGCAGTGCAAACAAAGCAGTCAATAAGAGGTGAACAGGCAATAGCGGGCAATAAAGCTGCAAAAAGCCGCAGCGGTAAATAAGGCCAGAAAAAGCAGTAGCGGTCTCCTGTAGTTGGTGCGGTGTGTCCTCTAACAACCAGCCGCAACCCGTCGGCGGATGCTGGCGCCACTCCACGCCGATTGCTAACAGGACCCAACGAAGCTATTAACTATGACTTTATACATAAAAACAGATGCTAAAATGCAGGCGGTTACATACCAGTTCGCGGGGGTTAATCAAGTACGGCACAGACCAGGGAAACAGGAGAGAGGCAACACGCAGCTAGCAGCGTCCACCTATAACCACATAGCTATTAGCCGCGATCGTTATCACTGTTACAAGGGCAGAGAGGGGGAGACTCACCGTGGCGCTAAGTCAGTCGCTCTGCAGTACAACATAAAATCATTAACTCCCTGCCACGCGAGCCAAAAACAGCAGGTGCACAGACACGCCGCATTACCTGTCCGACGCGAAGGGTCCGGCCCGGAAATTGCGTCACCTGTCGGGAGCAGTGAGAGAGAGAACCGGCAGGGAGGGGTCGACCCCTTTTATAGGTTGGTGCGCCCCCAGTGGTTGGTTGTGCCAGCGTCAATTAGGCATGACAAATCCCTATACTGCACAGTGTGAACTCTGAATCTTTAATATTAATATAAAATGAACCTGGTTGTTGGGATTAGGAAACGTTTAATGTTGTAAAAGTGAGCACAATGGTACAAATCATGATGTTATTCATAATGATGAAGGTGATGATGAAACATAATTATGAACATGTGCATGTTAGATTCTGTCTAACAGTCAAACTAAAGTCAAACTAAACATCAGCTTTACTGCAGGATTTTTTTTTCAGGCTCTCATTACTTTTAAACAGCAACATGATAATTGACACTGAGTCAAAGGGTTGAGCTCCATGGCAACAGTAGAATGTTATGTATTAAAGACATAAACAGTTCATATAAATATGGGCTGCTCAGAGCCAAACAGTCAGAATTCGCTTTTCACTCGTCGCAGTCGAACTGAGTCTTCTCATTGACAGCAGCTCTGCTACAGAATCTACCAACAGCACTTTGTTCAGATCATTTTCTCCGCCTGTAATCAACATGGCAAGAAGACAGAAGAAAGCCAACAGGGTAAGACATTGTATTCACCACTGCAGCTAGAGACAAGAGCCCTGTTGTTTTCTCTGGTTTGTCAGATATACAGTCGTTTATATGAAATACTTTTTACATTCATATACAATAAACAGAGGAAAGCAATGTTTCTGTTCAGACTTGTGTGTAAATATAACATGAGAAAAACTAGAGCCAACAGATTTCAGACTCTGTGACATGGAAAAGATGTGTTTCTGCGTTCATTCTGCTCAGGCCCTCCTGGAGCAGGAGAACGTGGCCCTAAAGGCCGATCTCCAGACGGCGGAGGAGGAGATCCTGGCTCTCCAGCAGAGCCTCCAGGAGGAGAAGAGCCAGAGGGCTGCTCGGGACTCCGGCCTGCAGAGCACGGTGAAGCAGCTGCAGGCACAAGTGAGCCACCTCACAGAGCTCTTCACGGAGCAGGAGAGGGAGGTCAGCAAGGTCTGTGAAGACACAAGGGCCAAGAGTAAGGCTCTGAAGGACACCTCGGCCCTGCTGGAGACCACTCAGGCCGCACTGGACGACAGCAGGCGGGAGTGTGAGGCCATGAAGCAGGAGCTCTGCAGCCGGCTGGCAGAGAGGGAGCAGAGCCACCGGAGGGAGCTGGAGGACCGGGAGGCCGAGTGGAGGAGGCAGCTCTCCCTGGGACAGACCGCCCTGAAGGAGCAGGACAAGCAGCTGTCTGACCTCCGCACGCTCTGGGACAAGAGAGCGGAGCAGTGGGAGGAGGAGAGGAGACAGCTGCTGGAGGAGCTCCAGCTCCTCAGGCAGGAGAACAGCCAGCTTCAGGTGTGTTGTCTCAGCTGATCCTGTGGATTCTCACATCTTCTGTCAGAGGACTGAGACAAATAACAACATGTTCTCTTTCTCTTTTCAGAAGAAGAAGAAGAAGAAGCGAAGCTTCTGGAGGCTGTTCTCACGCTCAGAGTAAACACTGGTCCATTCAGCTCATCTTCTGCATTGGAACCACTTGTTTCAGAAGACGAAGATCTTGTGAAGTGAAATAACAACATGCTCTGTTTCTCTTTACAGAAGATCATCATGAGCGAGAAGGAGGAGAGAAGAAGAGTTGTTGCAAATAGTTGCTGTTGTTCTTGCTGTAAATTGTTCTTGCTGTATATATATACGTATGTAAATATGTATATATATGTAAATAGTTATTATTATAAATATTTCGTGGACAAAAAATTGTCCAAAACTTAAATGACTTGTGTGGAACTGAGTTCTTTGTAGTAAATAGATCATTAAGCTTTGCCAACCATATATATCTGTGTTTGTGTGTGTGAACAAACATTGATATGACGACACCATGATAACTGACACTGAGTCAAAGGGTTGAGCTCCATGGCAACGCTAGAATCATACATTCATTCATGTCTGGGCTGCTCAGAGACAAACAGTCTCATTGCAGCTGAACTGAGTCTTCACATCGACAGAAGCAGCTACACTGCAGAATCTACAAACAGCCACAGTCACAACAGTCACTTGTGCTCATGAAGCTCATTTGCAAAATACATCTGATTCAGTTGTAGCTCACTTGTGTCAGGTCACATTACAAGGAATCTGATCAAGTCTTTAATGGCCTCGTTTTGATAAGTAATTCTGTGCCCTGGGACAAATAAGGTTATTTGAATTGAAATGAACTGAATACAATATTATAATTATAATATTTCAGACTGCCTTCTCGCCATAACTTTCACCTCTCCTTTTTAGCTTGTTTTTAACTTGACTTGTTTTCTATTTTACTGTCATAACGGGCGGGTGCGGACTCAAGTGCATCACTCAATATGCTGATTCAAAAAATGACTTTAATAAAAATAAAACAAAGTATAAACAAAAACTCACTGCAAGACTTGGCGAGGAAATGCGAGGAAAAACAAGGACAAGGACGTGAACGTGATCATGACGTGGCGTGAAGAAAGGTGACAATCCGGCCAACGTGAACAAAAAACAACTGACTTAAATAGTGTTCATAGATGATTAACTTCAACAGAAAACGCAGGTGACTTGATGAGGTGGGTGTGGCTGTTAAGTGACATGATTGAGACTGGAGGAGAGACAAGACACTGGACATAGAAAAATGATAGAACGGAAACCAAAACAGAACTACAACAGACAGAACTAAGCCAAGACCTGGGTGCAAAACTGTGACATAACCCCCCCTCAAGGCACGGCTCCCGACGTCCCAAAACAAAAATTAAGGCAGGACTTGAGACCGGCGGCGGCATGGGAGCAGGACTTGAGACCGCTGCACAGGCTCAGGAGGAGGGTCTGGCGGAGGTCGTTCCTCTGAAGGATCTGGCGGAGGTCGTGGCTCTGGAGGGTCTGGCGGAGGTCGTGGCAGCGGTCGTGGCTCTGGAGGAACAGGAGGCGGTAGCTGTGATTCTGGAGAAGCAGGCAGGTCTGGAGGCTGCCGCTCGGGCTCTGGAGGATCAGGAGACTGCCGTTCAGGCACTGGAGGTTCTGGAGGCTGCCGCTCGGGCTCTGGAGGATCAGGAGACTGCCGTTCAGGCACAGGAGGTTCTGGAGGCTGCAGCTCGGGCACCGGAGGGTCATGATGCTGCCGCTGGGGCACAGGAGGTTCTGGAGGCTGCAGCTCGGGCACAGGAGGTTCTGGAGGCTGCAGCTCGGGCACTGGAAGGTCATGATGCTGCAGCTTGGTCTCTGGAGGGTCATGGTGCTGCAGCTTGGTCTCTGGAGGGCCATGGTGCTGCAGCTTGGTCTCTGGAGGGCCATGGAGGGTCATGATGAGACTGTGGCCCAGCCTGAACAGGATACAGGGATGGCTGCAGCCCAGCCGGAACCGGAGGTGGCTGTGGCTCAGCCTGGACAGGATCAGGACGTGGCTGCGGCCCAGCCGGAACAGGATCAGGACGTGGCTGCGACCCAGCCAGAACAGGATCAGGACGTGGCTGAAAGCTGGGAACCTGGATCCGCAGCTGTGGCTTGGGCTGGTGGCTGGGAACCTGGATCTGCAGCTGTGGCTGTGACTTGGGCTGGAAGCTGGGAACTTGGAGCTGTGACTGTGGCTTGGGCTGGTACCATGGCTGGAGGCTAGCAGTCCAAAGGCTAGCCGACTCTGGAGCGGGAGCGTGCAGGAGGCTGTGACATTTACTCTGTGTTGCTTTGTTTGTAAAGTGTCCTTGTGTGCTCTGAAAGGCGCTTTTAAATAAAATGTATTATTATTATTAAATATAATGAATTCATTGTAATTGGGAATATTACCACCATGAACCATCTAAGATGGAACGCCAATGCAGACTAATGGATACTGAGGAGGAGCCTGTAAAGGGAATAAAGATTTTCCCTGCCTCTCTGATCTCATTACAGCGGCAGCCTGCTTCGTTTACATTATTTAGTGATAATGATACACGTATTAAATGTCGTCTGTTTGTCCTGTGGGAGCGAGGGAGTGGGGAGCAACCAGGTGTAGCTCTTGCTAGCTCCCCCTGCTGCTGGAGAGCTGCAGCTGGAACAAGGCTTGGTGACGCCCCCCTGTGCAGAAGACATCTCTAATGTTCTCTCCACTCACACCTGCTGCTTGGACTTCACCTCGGATTATTGGCACCGTTATCTAGAGAAATGTTAGCAACACTGCAGCCATGATCAGATGCATTGAGTGGGCAGCATCTAGTCCTATTTATAACTGATTAGCAAAAATACATCAGGACTTTTATTCACATCGGTGGTAACGACACCTGACTACAACAATTTAGAAGTCACTCAAACTAATGTTGAGTCGGTGTAGGGTCAATGTGACCAATGATGGCATGTACAGCTGCAGTCATCGTTCAGCTGCCGGCTGTCAAAGTGGGCTTTAGAGAGAAATGGCAGACTTTCTGGGACAGACCTGGTCAAACCCAGAGTTCAGACCATGAGGCAGAGCTGCTGTGCTACATGCTTATTCTCCACTTCCATCAGAGCAGTTACTCACCCCATACTGACCAATTCAATTCAATGAATCAAAGGTGAACAGAAGAGGAATTGTACATAAAACCATCATCACTACAAAACAGGAGAATTAAATGTGTCATCTAAAGCTGTAATAGTAAACTCTGTCTTCTCTGATCATCATGTGATCAACCTGAATGTGTGAGTAAAGAGGCAGAAATTCATCCACTTCTCCCTGCACTTCTCACTGTTTTATTTGAAAAAAAAAAAATTAAATCATGTGTGTTTCTTTGCACTTCACAATTGTGTGTCACTTAGTGTTGGTCTTTCACACAAAATTCCAATCAAATATATTTATGTTTGTGGTGGTAAGGTGACAACATGGGGCACAATTCACTGGACTCACTGTGACACCTGAAAATGTAAACATGGCCTCTTCTGGTCTGATGTGGTGGGGAGTCCGACCTGGGGACGGGCGTTCAGTCGACTCCACAGAAAAAACCAGTCTTCTCTCTGATGCTCTCGTTTGCTCGTGTCGACCAAATAGAGGTATCTGTATTAAACTGTTTCTTAACGAGGTCAAAGCTCCTCGCAGCTAATTTAATAAATTACCTTATTTTCACTTTTTTAAAAATGTATATGTCAATATATGTGTCAGTTTCCCGGCAGAAACCCCCCAAAGGGATGAATGAAGTTCTGTCTGTCTGCATGCTAACTCAGAGACTAAAATCCTGCTGAGAGAAGCTGTGGAGCGCTGATCGTTCAGTCGACCCGTCGACATATGAGAAGTGGCTTTTTGGAGTATGTGGTGTTAAAACAGTGTTCCCTCCTGCTTTGTTAGTGTTGGTGCAGGAACAGTCACTCATCAACAGACAGCCGCCTGAGACGTGCACCTGAGGTCCAGCTAAACGCTTTGGTTGGTTTAGTCGTTCCTAAACCAAGCTTCAGGAAAAGTACAGACAAAGACACCTGAAAGTGAAAACAAGAATTTCAAGTTTAGCAAAAAAAAAAAAAACTGCATTTACATCTGTAGTTTTATTAAATATCAAGAAAGACTGAGAAATTGTGTTAACACAAGATTTTTACCCTAATTAAGTACAGGCTTCGTTAATGTCCCCTCCCTTCTTTATATCCTTAGTTATATTTTATATACATGTATAAATCATATGCACATTCAGAGATCTGGATACACTGAGCCAATCAGAGCATGCATTATTCTTGTACATGTTCAAAGTGTGTCTGAGTCTGCATGTACGGACTGAGATACAGTTTGACCACCGCCCACACACACGCCACACGTTTGGCCCCAGACAGTCACCTTGACGTCACCCCCCCTCCTCAGCCAGCTGCTCTCCCAGTTGGAATGTTCTGAACAAGAACAAAAACAGTTTTTTCACAAGCGAGCAGGCTCCTGGCAGGCTGTGACCTGCGGACTACGACTGAACCAAGAGTTCATCTGGACTGCTGTTAGAAGCTCTTGGGGCTCCTGCTGTGCAGTCGGGAGTGAGGGTCCGTCGGTGCCTTGTTGTTGTTGCTGCTCCTGCTCAGGTTTTCCTTGCCCCCTGCTGACAGCCTGCTCTCCAGGATGTGGATCTTGCCTTGCTCTTCTTTCATGAAGAGATCGACCAGTAGGATCTTCTCCTTGTGGATCTGCAGGCTGATGTCTTTGGGGATGTCTGGAATCAGCCAGTCCACGACGTCGCTCATCAGCATCACAACATTCTGGTGAAGATAGATAGAAAGGAATCATGTCGTCTGTCTTTGCTCTCTCTTCATTATAAACATGAGTCCACATTCTTCCATTTGTACACAGAGGAGCACATGTTGTTATGTGCCAGAGGGGACGGGCTCAGCTCCTGCTCTCCTCTGTGTTTGGTTCCCCCCCCCCGCAGGTGATCCCTCCCTGACTGAGCCCCACCTGTGCAGGCTGAGCTCCACAGCTAACCAGTCAGCAAGCCACCAACATCAGGAGCAAACCGTGAGTGCACTTTGTTCAGAGGGGAAAACTTCAAACACAACAGGAGGCTTTTTAACACTTTCTTGTTTACTACGTAATTCCACATGTGTTCCTTTATAGTTTTGATGACAAATAGTAATCTACAGTGTAGAATATAGAGGGAGGCATAACTGAGGAAACATGTTTTTAAGAGCAAAGCCAGTATAGATTAGGTGAGTGGCACTGGACCACACGGAGCCTCCATCTAGGTTTGGTTTGTCTTTTCAAGCTCACACTGTTTCAAGTATGTTCTACTTATATAGCACCACATCACAACATGAATCTCAAAGCACCTCTCACACAGAGCAGGTCTGGACCTTACATTTTATAGTATGAATGTTTGTGGCATTCCACTGAAATCAGCTGAATTCTGTCTGAGTTTTTACACAGCAAAAGCCAATTAAATATTCAATAAAGGTGAGGGAATAAGACAGTAATGAACAGTCATATGAACAGTAACAGTAAGACACTTCCTACTTCTCTGCATGTTTCACCTGGAAAACAATGACGAAGGCCAGTCGGACAGCCAGCACCGCCCAGAACTCCTTGGAGATCTCATATGGAGTGGCTGACCAAGGAGGTTCTCTGTAGTCCTTGTACCTTTAGAGACAAATATAGAAATGTATATATGGTTTGGTTTTCAGTCCTGACCTTTGTTGATGATCCACCACTTCATCCTTGATGTAACAACATTTCCTGCTCCTGCCTGTGGAGTCCATGAAGCTGGTGACTGAATCACTGTCTGATTGGTTATAGAAACATGATGGGCTCTATTTTCCTGTATAATATTTTTTTAAATGCTAAATATAGTTTTATCATAAACTTTACAGTTGTAAATGAAATGGATTTCTCACCTGCAGAACTCGACGGGGTAGCCCAGGTGCAGCGGATCGGTGGGCTCTTTGCCGCTCTGGAAGTGGCTGACGTTGAAGTGGGACAGTGTGTGGTTGACGAATCCGTGCATGGAGCCGTCAGGGCTGTACATGTACTGGTAGACCATGCGAGGGATGAAGTCTGAAGTGAAGGAGATGACAAATGCCTAGAAATTGTGGTTTGGAGGGGTGGGGGGGTGGGGGGTCAGAAATGAGAGTAAGACTTAGGTGAAAAAACATTTCATAAACAAGAGAGTGAAACGTAACAAAGCACAGCGTCAGTTTGACTGGACTGACTTCACTGAGCTGAAGATGAAAGAGGCCTCGTCAGTTTTCTTACCAGATAAGCACGACAGTGTAGCTCTGTACAGTGTGCTAAAACAACAACAAGTTCACAAACCTTCTTGGAACAATACTCCTTAGATGTAGTTTTGGGTTAGGGTTGGTTGCTTCCTGTGTGTTGACTTCTGTGTATGTGTATGTTCATTAAGGCTTTGTGTTGACACCTCTCGATCTCCTTCACGTTCTCTCAGGGACGCACACACAGGGCTGGTCCCTGTGGGCCGGAGCCCTCCGGACCAGAGCTCCGCCCACTTTAACCATTGCACACACACACGTGCACATACATGCACACAGACAGGATGTGCACGACTCTGGGCTGAAGCTGCCTGAGCAATAAGCCACCTGCCCTCTTTGGCTGAGCTTCCCCTCTGGGGGAAGGCCAGTGTTTGATTTGGCTGTGGTGGCTACTTAAAGATGAGTAGTCCATAACTGTTAATGTTAAATCTAGTTACACTGCAATATCATCCAAATGTTTTTGACTTTTTATAAGGCATGTCTACGCGGGACACTGAGACTGAGCGGCCCAGTGCTCTTATAAAATAAAGTTTTAAAAATAGGGCATAGGGTGACTCCACTGGTTGCAAAAAGAAGTCTGATTGCATGTAAGCCTATGAGAAACTGACCCAACTTCTTACATGATTGATTACCTCAGTAATCATTTTCCCAATGGGTTCATGGTCTCAATCACGAGTTTCAAGTCTTGTTCAATGCCGCATGTTGCTCATTTTGCAAATTACAGTCCAATTTGAAATAAAACAGACAATAAAGCGAGAGAGCGCTGAATCCCAACCACTGAACCAGCCAAACACACACACACACACACACACACACACACACACACACACACACACACACACAGAGGTTTTTTTAATTTCTTAATTTGATTTCAGTTTCTTGCTTTCCATTCTATTTTCAGTGATTTATAATGTTCTTCTGGTCATGTTTGATCATTAAAATATGAATTTAAATATGATTTATATGAGCATATATCATTTACATTAGATTAATTTTAGACTATACTTTATTTATTTTGATTTAATTTCTTCACTGACTTAAAACTTATTTGGATATTTTACTTGCAAAATACTAATGAACTCTTTTGAATGCATGTCTTGGTGTTTTTGGTAATTATTGGGACATTGTAAGCCTTCTTGGTTTGTTTTAATATAAGACAAGATTGTCCTTTATTACTCTCCCAAAAGGGAAATTTGCCCTTTGACCTCCCAGCATAGCCTTGACCACCTCTTTTCGAAACTGTTACAAACCACTGTGCAGATAACATCACATTTTCAGCTTCCAGAGTATCAGGGAGTATTCACCGCTATATTCTGTAGACAGTGTTGGATTCATGTCCCTTTGTACACTTGAGGGGTATGTAGAAAAGATTTACAGTTTGAACATGCATGTGACTGTAAACACCCTTAAATGAACTGACTAGGTCTGCACTGTTTGGAGCACAGAGCCAGAAAGAATCCGTGCAGCATCGCTCTAATAACATAAATATATACAAATAAAAGTTTTACTCACGTTAATGATGACAGCCACTTTTGCTACGCCTCTTAGTATGTTGTACCATATACCTGTAAACATGAAACTCAGAATTAACTGCTAGAGTTCAGAGGTAAGAGCTTTGCCTTTTCTCTACATTGAAGGAATATGTTTAGAAAAAAAACAAATTGTCTCCAAGAACTCACGGTTTCCCTCGACCATTGGGTACGTTCCTGCACTGTATGCCTATAGATCAGGGCTTCCACCTGTTGAATATAACCCACCTATGTCTTTGGCTCTCGCTGCCACTGGTCTTCGCAGCTCTGCCACAAATTTCTTGGCATCAAGTCGTATCTCAATGATGTTGTTGAGCAGAGCGAAGAGAGGAGCCAGGGGGAACGATGCAACGAACAATGTGACGAAGCCAAACTGGATGACTGGACACAGACGAACACAGACAAACATATCAGAAAGTCATACTGTCGACCGAACAGCTCTGATTAAATTCAGCCACGACTGATGAAGAATTTTCCTTATTAAAGCCTTATACAGTACATTATACATATATTATACTACAATGCACCCGACTAACTACTGGTACCACTCTGTCCTACACATACATGTACACACAAAAAGAAAAAGGTGCAGATGTCATTTCCAACAAATAACCTATACATTTTAAAAAGGTGACGTGCTGTGAAAACGTACGTCGAGATAAAAGATGAAATGAGAGATGGAATATGAACAATGAAAAACTTTGTGTTGTCAGTTTTTATTTACATTGGATAAATCATTTCATATGCCTGTGATAATGTTTGTTTTTATGCTTTTGTGAAGCACTTTGTAGAGTCTGTACATATCAGAGCTCTAATCAACGTGACTGATGGTCTTTCTTTGATAACGATGGCTGAGACATGACTGCTGATGACGGTGCACAGGTGAGCTCCAAGACAACAGTGGCACCACAGGATCATTTCCCCTCACAACATCCAGCTAAATGAGGAACACTCTCATCATCATTCAAGTCTACTATACAGGGAGGACTTCACCAGAGAAAATACAGAGGGTTCATCACAAGGTGCAAACCATTGATAAACCTCAAGAACAGAAAGGCCAGATGAGAGTTTGCCATATGAACTACAGAAGCCAGCCCAGTTCTTAACAGCATTCTTTGCACAGGTGAAACTAAGATCAACCTGTATTAGAGTGACAGGATGAATAAATGATGGAGTAGGCTTGAAGTGGCTCATTATCTGAAGCATAGCCACAACATCTTTAAAGCCGTTGGAGGCAGTGTGATGGCATGGGCTTTTTTTTTTTTTTCTCTCACAATTTTCTCACCAATTTTCCAGCACAATGACAACACATTTTGGATGGGACTGGACTCCTCAACCAGCTTTTTAAGCCATGATGTGATGTAGCCAGCAGGACTTCTGAAATATGCACACGCAGGAGGTTAACAGAAGTCTCGATATAGATATCTAAGGCTTATGTTATGTATTATATCTGTCCTCTTGAGAGTACCACTGCAACACAGGACACACATGATCTGGCTGGTTGGTTCTGTAACTTGCTTTTTGTCACTGCATTTACCTTCTTGAATTTACTTTGTGATATGATAGTGGCGAAAGTCTGCCTTGTTTCATTACTCAACATGGAAGTATTGTCTCTGTATTTAATTTTTTTAGTCCCTTTATTAAGTAAGAAAAGCCTTATGATGATTTATGAGTGTTTATAATGATAGTTATACATGTTTATAAGCATATCATAAATATATGTATAATGCATTATCTATGTGGGAATT
>JBBMOC010001471.1:0-11569 GCA_037975185.1 Centropyge bicolor | reverse complement strand
CAGCCACACCTGAGGGCCACTTGTCATGTATAACCTCAACAGCAGAGCTGTTTTGTTGACAGGCGCCATTGTTGAGCACTTGTTTTACAAAATGCTCTGTGCGGGGCGCTTTTTTTCTTACATACCAGGTACACCTGAAAACATTTCTTCCATGTTTCTGTACAATCGCAGTGGGACACCTGTATTAGTGTTTCACCTGGAAGGAGCGTCACATGGTAGCGATGGATCAAAGTACTCACATGTTTCTTAATCCATTACTGCATTCATGAAGGTACTCAAGTGAAAGCACATATGTGGAATCAGTCAAATAAGTGAAAAAGTTTTCTTTAAGCAGAATGTCCCGTTTCAGAATTCTACATTACTGTATTTGAAATATTTCTGTCTCCTGCGAACAGCATTTTATTTAAAAATGTCTTGGTTGAGTAGTTTAATCTAAAATTAATCAAAGGCTATTTAGAGGCTGATCATAGTTAAATCTTTTGGAAAGTAAGTGCAGTTCTAACACAGTCTCACTCCCAGCTCGTCAAAAAACGCCGCTTGGTCAGGGCCTTTAGCGTCCATTTCTGACGCACAAAATACCCCTCAGTGTCCTTATCAGACGCAGCGGGCCTCTAATTCACTCCAATGTAAAACCGTCCACGGCAGTAAGAGACACTCAGAGCGACTGATCCTGCCGTCCATTCACTTCAGCGTTAACCCGACTGCGGCGTATTATGGCGCTGTGAGCATCAATCATTGGATAACGGTGCTTCTGACACACGGAAGTTCTCTTCTGCCTGTCAGTTTTCACCTAAGCCCCGATTTTAACAATGATTGATGTGAAATTTCTTAACGAAACAACACAAGTTTGTACACTACCCACAATCCCCATGCATTGCTGCTATAGAGACGACGCCGGTCATCTTTGCTTCACAGAATAATTTTTAAACAATTTATTTCAAAATGATTACAAATATTGATGTGAAATGACCCCATTAATCATTGAAACACTGTCTAAAAACATTTATATCAAAAGTTTTTAGGGACGCGTGGATGTGACGTCATGTACGCAACTTGCGGCCTCTTTCCTTTCCCGCTTCCCCTGCTTCCTGTAAGTGGTAAACGATTTAAGAAATTATAAAAGTTAAGTTCACAATCTTTCTAGCCAACTGCTTTTAGGTAATAGTTAGCGCTGTCTTTGATTATAATTTTTCAGCTAAAGGGGTGTAAATAAAACTGACTTGCCATGAGAATAAAACAGACTTTATGAGTGTGGCAGGTGGTAGGTGCGTAATCAGTAACATTATAAATAGTACCTGCAGGAGGAACCAAGCTTTTGCTGTTGGTTTGGGGACGGTGGACTGAGGCAGGCGCACACCTCATTCCACACGGGCTTGCAGGAGGCAAGCCTAACCCTAACCCACCGGTAGGCAATTTCTGTCCGTTGTGAGGGAATGTTATGTTAAGTGCCTACATTGACATGTATTGTTTTATTAATTTCAGACCTGCTTCCTCGTTGTGTTGAAGGCAGCTGACTGACCGATAGACAAGGAGGGAAGTAAATTACCGAGGGACCAGGTAATTTACAGTGGTTGCAACTTTTATATTTTAATTGGTGTATATTTTAATACTTTTGTAATAAAGAGGTTTTATGAATTTTCATGTTATGATTGTTAATGTTTATGACCCTATTTTTGTAATACAGTGTTTTTATGATTGTTAATGTTTGTTTGCCTACAGAGCATTGGGGGTCCATGTGCTGCTCTTGTCGATTTAATTTGTTTGCATTGTTTGTTGCTTTTGGGTTTTTTTTTTTTTGTGCTTTTTCTAGTCCACCCGGGCAAGTGAGCCAGTGTTGGCAGAAAAGATATGGGACTAGTTCTTTTCCTCTTTTTTTTTTCTTTTACTTGTCACTTTGCTGTTGACCTGTCTCACCTGTCTTTCTCTCACTGTACTTCTGTCTGTTTTTGTCCTACCTGTCCATAAGTCTTTTGTTACCGAGTTTGCGTCTGTGATCGTGCTGTCTGTCCTACTTTTTGTTCTAAGTCTCTGGCCTTCAGTTCTGTTTTGTTCTTTGTCTGTGTCTGCTCCACTCACCATGAGTGATTCCAAACTTCAGGGATTGTTCATGGCTGTGGATAGACATGTGCTTCACAACAGAGATGCCTGTACTGCAGGATTCTTCCAGCTGTTGCCACCAACAACTTACATAATGAATGACACCCTTTGCCCCTGTGGTATGTTCTGGTTGTGAGTTTCACCGGATTTGCTGAGCACTTTAGGTTCACAATTTTAGCTTCCTCCAGGTCTCTTTAAGGCTACGGTGTGTAATATGTATGGGGATTTATGGACAGAAATGGAATTTATTATTCCTAAGTATGTTCTTTATTATCATCAATCAACTAAAACTCATAATCTTTATGTTTGAGTTACCTTAAAAATTGCCATTTATAGTTACATAGGAGCGGGTCGCCCTTTATAGAGGCCGACATCTTGCACCGCCATGTTGACTGTTTTTTTTGTGTTGCACTTTTCAGTGCGGTTTGTACCTCTGGAAATCCCTGACAAAATCTGTGTTTGTCCAACACAGTCATTGAGTGTCAAACCAGGGAAGTCTGTAGCAGTGATCACAATGAATGGTAAGAATGTAATGAACTTTGATTCTGATTGAAAGCTTTGTGTTTAATAAGATCTATCTCTTTTCAACAACTCCCACATGTTTGTCATACATCTTTATAAGGAAACTTCACGTGAACATTGAGTGATGCATCCCGCATAAAAAAAAAGAAATACGATTATGCAGAGCAATTGATATTACAGTGGATTTCCAATGTTTTCTTTCCAGGACGCCATGACCTCAGCATACCTCAGTTGGTATGTGAAACATGCCAGGCCAGTTGGATTGCTGGAGTTGATGACCTTCTTCGAAGTGACTACTGGCCAGCTACCCTTCACTTCTCCACTATTTTTTCCACTGACACCTTTTATTCATTTGAAGAAAGTAAAATGGTTGCACCAGGACTGTCCTGTCAGGCATTTTTAAGAATGCTGGATCGGTGAACTGTCCACTTTGGCCGTGTGAGTATTGAAGGTCTTTGTCCCATGTAATTTATTTTTATATCTTTGTTGAAAATCGGTGTCCTTATAATGTATTTATTTTAATATCATTGTTGGTAATATCCCTGTTGATGTCTTTTATATGATAGAGTGGCAAGATCTCCACTGATAACTTTTCAAAGAGTTTTTTTTGAGTGGGAGACTGTTCAATATGAGGTTGACAGCATCTGCAAGGAGGAGCCCTTCACCTGTCCTGCATGCAGCCCGGATATGCTTGCAGTTTCTGTAGATGGAAACCGCAAGCATTACCGCTTTAAGAATGCAGCTAGGTACTACAAAATATTTACATATAATTTCACAGTGTTTAAATAGATAAAAAAGTCTTTTACCCTCAGAATGTGAGATATCCTCAATTACAAACATGTAATATTGCAGACTGTAATTGTATATGTACAGGAATACAATGATATGCTATTTACGTGTTTTATTAGGTTAGTCTTTCGACCATTTCAATGAACACATTTTCATATTGTACGTCTCTGGGAGAGGTATTTGTGGAGGGGAGTGGTCAGCAGCCAGAGAGACCTCTCAAAGGTCTGCCAGCAAGCTTGATGAGGAGGGACTCGAGCTTGCAGTCTGTCGGCATGGAGTGCTCCTCTGTGCCCTCAATATGTATAGAGGAGACATTTTTGCCTATCCCCTCTACTTGCAAGAAAAGCTGGCAAACAAGCAAATCACCTTTTTTTTGCATGGATGTGACCTGCAAATATTGGCGGTACCTCCAGAGAACTACAACAAGCTGCCCAGAGCTCCAGCATCTTTTGAACATGAAGCCCTTCCTCTCAGTGTTTCATGCCAAAGCCCATGACTTCAAATGTGAAGTGAGTAACCATTAGCATGAGACCAAATGACTGAATGTTAGCATTTCCACATCTAAACATCAACATTGAGAAGTTATTTAAAAATGTATTTTAAAAAGGTGAAATGGAGTGGGGCATATCAGGAGGGTGCTGGATTGACACTAGGAGAGGAGGTGGAACAGTGCAATGCCTTCCTCTCGTGGATAGAAGTGACCACCAAACATATGTCAATAGGAGGTGAGATGAAAACCATATAAACTTAAGTATACCAAATGACACAGGATAGGGGTAACATATTTTCTGTTGCAGGATGCACAGACATGCTGACACTCATGGCCATGCGCTGGAATCAGCAAAAGTTTGACAACTTGGCCACCTCACTGTCCCGTCCAGCGGAACATCACAAAGGAGATTAGAATATGGCCAAGAGGGGCTACGGAAACATTGCAGGGGTGCTTTGACTGCACACTATGGGATGTTTTTAAAGAAGCAGTGATATGTGAGGGCATCACAGACTTACAGGAATATACAGAGTCTGTGACAGGTTATGTAACCAAGTGCATGGACGATGTGACCGTAAAAAAGAAAAGTAGGGGCCAGCCAAAAACCATGGCTGACCAGGAAGACACACCTATTGCTGAGGGCCAGGGATGCTGCCTTTAAATCTGGAGATCCGGTGGCTTACAGGAAGGCGAGAAACGACTTGGACAGAGGCATTAAAGAAGCAAAAGGCCTGTATGGGAACAGGTTGGCAAGTCAATTCAATGACAACAAAGACACTCGGCACCTGTGGCAAGGGTTCCGCACAGTCACAGGCTACAAGCCTGCTCCACAGCCAGTACCTTCTGACCCAGCTCTCCCAAACAACCTAAATGCCTTCTACACCCGGTTTGAGGCCACAAACAACAGAGAGGCGCAGAGATTTCCATCCTCATCCACAGACCAGGTACCCCAGCTATCCACCATAGAGGTTAAGAGGGTATTTTCCAACATCAACCCTCGAAAGGCCACTGAACCAGACAACCTACCAGGCCGGGTGCTGAAAGACTGTGCAGAGCAACTAAAAGATGTTTTCACAGATATTTTCAACACCTCCCTCAGTAAAGCCAAAGTACTTGCCTATTGGAAGAGCGCCACCATCATACCGGTGCCTAAAAAACCTAGCCCATCCTGCATGAACGATTATCGCCCTGTGGCCCTTACCCCAGTCGTCATGAAATGCTTCGAGAGGCTTGTCATGGAACGCATAAAAGCAGGCCTCAGTCCCAACCTGGATCCATACCAGTTTGCCTACAGACCTAACTGGTCTACAGAGGATGCTATTTCCACCATGCTCCACTTCACTCTGTCGCATCTGCATAACAAAAACACCTATGCCAGGATCCTATTCATAGACCTTAGTTCTGCTTTCAATACCATCATACCGCAGCAGCTGGTGGAGAAGCTGAAGGATTTGAATGTGGATACTGGCACCTGTAACTGGATCCTGGATTTCCTGACACAGAGGAGTCAAACAGTTAGAGTTGGCAAGAACATCTCAGAACCTATTGGAGTTAATACAGGATCTCCCCAGGGCTGCATTCTGAGCCCTTTACTGTTTACTCTCCTCACACACGACTGCACGGTCAGATTTAAAGGCAACCGCATAATAAAGTTCGCGGATGATACCACTGTGGTCGGCCTCATCACTGACGATGAGGAAGCTGCCTACAGAGAGGAGGTGAAGCAGTTGGCAATCTGGTGCAAAGCGCACAATCTCGCCCTGAACGTGGAGAAGACAAAGGAGATGATTGTCGACTTCAGAACGAGGACAAGGCCACCACACCAGCCAATGAATATCGATGGAACAGCTGTGGAAAGGGTAACTAGCACAAAATTCTTAGGAGTACTGCTGACAGACAACCTGGCCCCAAGCAGCAACATCACTGTCATCACTAAAAAGGCCCAGCAGCATCTCTATCCCCTCCGTCAGCTGAAGAAGGCTGACCTTTCCACCACCGCCCTGACCATGTTCTACAGGGGCACCATCAAGAGCCTCCTCACCTACTGCTTCACCTCCTGGTACGGGAACAGCACAGCAGAGGAGAAGAAACAGCTGCATAGGACTGTGAGAACAGCAGAGAAGATCGTTGGTACTCCGCTGCCATCCCTGGGAGACATGTATCAACAACGCTGTGGAGAGCCACTGGCATCCTTGGGGACACCATACACCCCTCTCACAGTCTCATCTCCCTACTGCCGTCCGGCAGAAGATACAGGAGAATCACTGCCAGGACAGAGAGGATGAAAAATAGTTTCTTCCCGTATGCGATCAGACTTTTAAATGCCAATCTCCGTAGGAGATAGACGACATGAACTATCACCTGAACTTATATGTTTTTATGATCTTTTTGGGGGGGTTTTATTATTCAGTTTTAGCTACATAGTTGAGTTCTTTGCACTGTCTGTTTTATTCTTTTTTTTACGAATTGTTGTCTTAAACTGGGAGAAACATAATTTCGTTTACTTTTTCTGACACTGCTTTGCAGATGGAAAATGTGAATGACAAATAAAGCAATCTTGAATCTTGATGTTTATTAAATTATTTTTATCGTTTGTGATTGTTTGTGATTATAGACCACAAAAGCTCTGGAAAACCAGCTGCAGAACCTGGAGTCCATGAAAGCCCAGTTGGGAGTGACTGAGAGCCATTTAGAAGAGTGGATCAGTGATGTGAAGGAGTGGGCAGAAAGTAAGGAAATCATTCATGAAGTTTAGTCAGCACAGAGTTTCAGAAAGCCTTTTTGGAGTCATGATTAATCATTTTAGTTTTACAGTCTCTAATAATAACACGCTCTCTTAAAGTTCTGCATTACTTATTTTTTCCTGAAGCTTTCAGGATTTATCTGGATACTGTATAAGAGGTACACGTTCATGTTGAAGCACATAATAAATGTCAAGTCTACACATGCCTGTGTTCCTGTTTAATCTCTAAAAAGAGAAGGTATGTTCTCTGTAGGTCTTCATTCAAGAGCATAACATGACTCAGATTTTCAAACCATTAACTTATCATAATGCAGTTCTAGAATTGCAGAAAATTAAGATTGAATTGCAATGATATTATAAGTAATTGAAGTGCAACACACCCTCTCTACAGCAAAGACCAACTCCTCGACTGAGGCTGAGGCCTTGGCCAGCAGGATTGAGTTTCTGGTGGCCTGTATCAAGAAACATTCCCAGCGTCTCTACAAAGATACAGACAGCAACAAAGGTCGTGCCACGATCCGCCGTGAGATCAGGGAGGAGAGGGGGATCCTGACTTCTGTTGTTGAAAAATACAACAAAATGACACCAAGCACAGGAACTCTGTATTTGGAGACCATTCTGTCTGAGGAGACAGCTTGGCCATGGCAACAACCACAGAGTGGTATGTGCACTAATTTGTTGACTACCTTCAGCAAATGTAACAAATGCAACATACTTATATTTCCTCAAATTGTTCTGGAACTCCATAACACTCTGTAAAAGCCTTTGAATTCCTTATTATGAAATAACTTGTTATCATAAATGCTTTACAGCCTATGTTGACCTCAGGACAAAGAGAAAGGCTTTCAACATTGACATGGCAGTGAGGAGACTTCAGGAGGAGAAGAACATTCTTGTCATGGAGATGAACCACCATTGGAAGTCTCTTTCAGCTCGTGGTAATTCCCTGAAGGAGCAGTCCTGCTTGGCCTCTAGGGCAATAATTCAAACTATGTATTTGAATTTCAGGTATTTCAAAGGACATCAACTTCCTGCACATCGTTCAGGCTGATTACTCTTACAGTGACTCTGAAATTTCAGATGATGCACTGTGAGTGAAGTGAAGATGAAGCTACAGTATGCAGCAGGTAAATGTTGCTTTTAGGAACCTCTGTGAATCACAGAGTTGCAACACACTAGTCAGAGGACATCAGGGGGAAAATCAGACAGCTGAACGACGGTTCAGATTTCACAAGCAATAACTTTATAAAGATCTCTCTAAACATAGTGGGTTTTTTTGTGCAAAGCCTGTGTACAGGGAAGCTTTTGAGGTGGTGAGCCCAAGCCAAACATGTAAGACTGAATTACTCCTGTATACCCACATAGTGTACGTAAAGTTTACTCTCTTTTTTTTTGATTGACAGAGAGATTACTTTAGGCCTCAAATCAGAGGCTGGGGTATGACAATTTTGGGAAAAATGATAATTTTTAAAACCTCAACGATTTTTAAATTTAGGATTTTGAATACAGATCCAAAATTAACATATGCCAAGAACCATTTGCAGGTACTTTATCAATTTAGCAAGTGCACTCACAGAATGCTATCTGCAGTACTTGGAGGCAGGTGTACCTTAGTAGTGAGGTACTGAAATGCCAAGAAGCTGCACGGCACTTTGGTTTCATTTAGGTAAACTGATACACTATTATTTCACTTTCCTCCTTTTCAATAATAAAGACTGCTTTGGAGAACTTGTCCAGTGAATTCATACAACCTTGAGAAAGCCTTGTAATTATCATTGTGCAGCAAGCTTTGACAATATTGTTGTGTCAGGCCACCATGTTCTCTTAAAAGAATATTTGTGTGAAAGACTGCATTCTTTCCATTAAAGGTTAGTAAAAGTAAAAATGAGTTTTTCCATAATTGTTAATAGCCATTTCTTTTATTGCTTCTGCTGTTTTCAACATAATGCAGAGTTTCATAAATCATTTTATCATTTGTTAAAATAAAGTACTTTATATTACTTAATATACATTGAATGTGTAGTCACAATCGGCTACATATAGTGTGTAACGAAGGTTTGAGTATGAGACGCTCCTATATCCAGGCACCTTCCGCCTGGCTCGTTTCGGTGTCATTCATGACGGCATGCGGAAGCTATAAAGAACGTTATTGACTTTTTGGTTAAAATATTTGAAATAAACCAATATATCCGCATTTTGTTAATATATATGATATAAAAGAAATGTAGTTGAATCTTTAGCTGTAGTGAATAATTCATACATATGATATATACGTATTTTTACGACCTTATTCACCACTCAAAAGCGGAAACCGGAAGTACTGAAATCGCCAAACCACATTTTTAGAATAGTAACGAAAATATCAACAATAACACAGCATATTAACTTTTTCTTTATACAACTCATGTAATGGATTTGCTATAAGTAATTTGGCATCACAAGTTCTTAAATACAATGATTAGATCCAACTTTTTTAGTTGCCCAAAGCTCACTTTAATTTGAGAACTACAACTATGGGATTGATTTGCATATAGCTGTGCGTCGCAGCTGGCGGGAGTTGTAGTTTTTACCAAATATTAGTGTTTTTCTTAAAAATGGAAGTTGTCAATACTGAAAAAAAAGTATACTGGGCAATGAATGATTATGATAAAAAATGGATTAAATCAGATTTCACATATCAAATTGTTAAATGGGTGAACATTAATTTCACCTGTTTTTTTATTGTGCCCTTGTCTGTTGTGTGTGCATGTGATAGCTGGGGTCAAGAGCTTTCTATAACAGTTTGTCCCATGTCTGTAGCCCTTTCTGTTGATGAGTTATAACCATTTAAATATCTTCGGAGGTCAGAGTTCAGGGGCTTATATTTCACAGCAGGAGCCATGTAGAGCCTTCACACTGGCATATGTCACTCTCCAGGTCAAGACCTTTCCAACGATGTATTTGGTTTAGGTATCGGACAAGTTCTTACATTTTCAGATTTCAGGGCTGCAGGCCAGCAGACCTATAGTTTCTGAGAGTAATTTGACAGTCGAGCTGATAAAAATGAAACTTCCCTAACCTAAACCTAACCCTAAACCAAATACATCGTATTATACATGGTAGTATAGTATAGTATTTTTATTCAGTATTGACAACTTCCATTTTTAAGAAAAACACTAATATTTGGTAAAAACTACAACTCCCGCCAGCTGCGACGTACAGCTATATGCAAATCAATCCCATAGTTGTAGTTCTCAAATTAAAGTGAGCTTTGGGCAACTAAAAAAGTTGGATCTAATCATTGTATTTAAGAACTTGTGATGCCGAATTACTTATAGCAAATCCATTACATGAATAAAGATTGTAGTTGTATAAAGAAAAAGTTAATATGCTGTGTTATTGTTGATATTTTTATTACTGTTCTAAAAATGTGGTTTGGCGATTTCAGTACATCCGGTTTCCGATATGAATTATTCATTACAGCCAAAGTTTAAACTACATTACTTTTATATCATATATATGAACAAAATGCGGATATGTTGGTTTATTTTAAATGTTTTGACCAAAAAGTTGATAACGTTCCTTACAGCTTCCGCATGCCGTCATGAATGACACCGAAACAAGCCAGGCGGAAGGTGCCTGGATATAGGAGCGTCTCATACTCAAACCTTCGTTACACACTATATGTAGCCGATTGTGACTACACATTCTATGTATATTAAGTAATATAAAGTACTCTATTCTAATAAATGCATTATAGATATAGATTTTGTGAAGCGGGCTGCACGGTGGCTCAGTGGTTAGCACCGTCGCCTCACAGCAAGAAGATCGGTCAGGGCGCTTGGGATCTTTCTGTGTGGAGTTTGCATGTTCTCCCTGTGCAGCGTGGGTTCTCACCGAGTACTCCCGCTTCCTCCCACAGTCCAAAAAACATGCTGAGGTTAATTGACTACTCTAAATTGCCCATGGGTATGAATGTGAGTGTGCGTGGTTGTTCGTCTATATGTGCCTGTGACAGACTGGCGACCTGGCCAGGGTGTCCCCTGCCTTCGCCCAAAAGTCGGTTGGGATAGGCTCCAGCCCCCCCCGTGACCCTGCAAAGGAGTAAGCGGTATAGATGATGGATATATGATGGATGGATGGATGGATGGATGGATTTTGTGAAGCAAAACTGACCGGCGTCGTCTCTATCGCAACAATGCATGGGGATTGTGGGTAGTGTAGTGCCTTCAGCTATCCAAAACGGACATAAAAGTCCTTGTTTCTCAGAATCGAATGGGAAATAAAGACAACTGATGAGCTTGAACATCGACCCATCTTATTGTGGAATTAACAAGGATAAACTTGTGTTGTTTTGTTAAGAAATATCATGTATATCATTGTAAAATGGCGACTAACGTGAAAACTGACAGGCAGAAGAGACGCGTGTCAGGGCCACGTGTCAGAGTGAGACTGTGTTAGTGCAGTTGCACTTACTTTCCAAAAGATTTAACTATGATCAGCCTCTAAATAGCCTTTGTTTTATTTTAGATTAAACTACTCAACCAAGACATTTTTAAATAAAATGCTGTTCGCAGGAGACAGAAATATTTCAAATACAGTAATGTAGAATTCTGAAACGGGACATTCTGCTTAAAGAAAACTTTTCACTTATTTGACTGATTCCACATATATGCTTTCATTTGAGTACCTTAATGAATGCAGTAATGGATTAAGAAACATGTGAGTACTTTGTTCCACCGCTGTCATGTGACGCTCCTTCCAGCTGAAACACTAATACAGGTGTCCCACTGCGATTGTACAGAAACAGAGAAGAAATGTTTTCAGGTGTACCTGGTATGTAAGAAAAAAAGCCCCCGCACAGAGCATTTTGTAAAACAAGTGCTCAACAATGGCGCTTGTCAACAAAACAAGCAGCCCTCTGCTGTTGAGGTTATACATGACAAGTG
>JBBMOC010001470.1:0-11574 GCA_037975185.1 Centropyge bicolor | reverse complement strand
CAAAGAGGTGCTAGCTAACGACAGTATGCCACCATGTAAACTCCGGCATCATATTGAAACCAAGCACCAAAGTTTAACGACCAAGCCACTATGATAAAAAAAAATATATCTGACTGACGTTGATCTGTTTATTATCTGATTTGAGGAATTGCACAAAGAGGCCTTAAATTGAATGTATTCAAAAAGACATTAAAAAACTCTGTTAAAATATGTTAAAAACAGATGCTAAAATGTGTTTTAAAAAAGATGTTAAAATGTGTTTTAAAAATATTAAAAACATACAGATGTTAAAAAAGTGTTTTAAAAAGATGTTAAAAGCATAAAGATGTTAAAATGTGTTTTAAAAATATTAAAAACATACAGATGTTAAAATGTGTTTTAAAAATATTAAAAACATACAGATGTTAAAATGTGTTTTAAAAAGATGTTAAAACATAAAGATGTTAAAATGTGTTTTAAATATATTAGAAACATACAGATGTTAAAAATGTGTTTTAAAAAGATGTTAAAAACATAAATATATTAAAATGTGTTTTAAAAAGACGTTAAAAACATAAAGATGTTAAAATGTGTTTAAAAAATATCAAAAACATACAGATGTTAAAAATGTGTTTTAAAAGATGTTAAAAACATACAGATGTTAAAAATGTGTTTTAAAATATTAAAAACATACAGATGTTAAAATGTGTTTTAAAAAGATGTTAAAAACATAAAGATATTAAAATGTGTTTTAAAAAGACGTTAAAAACATACAGATGTTAAAAATGTGTTTTAAAAAGATGCTGAAAACATACAGATGTTAAAATGTGTTAAAAAAAGATATTTATCCACACACAGAGATAAAGATGATTAAAATGTTTTAAAACTATGTTTAAGAACATACAAACATGTTTACAAAAATAAAGATGTGTATAGCATTTATTGTTTAAAACCTTCTTTAAGCCTGTGTGGAACATACAAAGCGACAACAATAACAGTAATAATAGTAATAATAATTAGGGGGGGTAAAGGAGGGGCGGCATGCTTTTGAGTTCTCTTTAGGGAGGCTCACTATCCCACACTTTGAAAACCCCTGCAATAAGGTATCTGTGTGTCACAACACATGACTGACAGCTGCAGCAAACAGAGCTGGACTGACAGTGTACCTGTGCAGGAGGAGCTGACGGCTTGACAACAGGAGCCTGGACAGCAGGAGCAGATGAGGAGGTCACGAAGCCTCCAGACAAAATGTCCAGGGCTTCACCGGTGCCCATGGTGGGCTGCAGGAGGAAGAGAGGAGAGTGACATATATTCACTTATATAAAGGTGAAACATGGCTGATATCAGTGCACATAAAACTTTCACAGCTGAAGAGAAAGAAGTATCAATTGAAAAACAAAAAAAATCAATTTGCACCTTTTTATTAAAAATCAGATTATAAGTGAATTTGTCTCACCTCAGGTTTTGGAGCAGGATATTTTTTGAGATCCTCCTCTTTAAACCTGTACTCGGGAGGAAGAGTGTCCTCCCTCTCTCCGACAAGCACACCCTCCTTCTTCTTGTGTTTGTCCTCCTATGAGAAGGGAAAAAAATGTAAAAGGTTTCATTCTACTTTTCTTATATTTCAAATCTGTGCATTCCGAATATAGGTAATATTGATTTCACATAATGAGGCAGTGAAATAGATAAAGCCGAACACCGATGTGCATTTGGTGTGTGAGCGCTTTGTTTGCGTCCCATACCGAGACCATGTCCTCGGGCCTGAGTCTGGGGAGTTCAGGTTTGGGTTGGTCTTTTGGCAGCGTGCCGCTCAGAGCGCTGAGAGCATCCAGAGACATGGGGTCGCCCTGAGGAAACGACAGGAGAGCTTAGATAGCACGCTTCGGCTAGTCTCAGAAAATGGGTGAAACAAGTAGAAAGAAAACACAAGGCAAGATAGCTTTACCTCTGGCAGCTTCGTGGCAGGGGGAGGGGCCGGCGCCTGAAGTCCAGAAGCTTTAGTTGGAGCCACAACAGGAGCCTCGACAACAGGAGCTGCTGAGGAGGTCACGAAGCCTCCAGACAAAATGTCCAGGGCTTCACCGGTGCCCATGGTGGGCTGCAGGAGGAAGAGAGGAGGGAAATATATTCTATATCAGTGATTCCCAACCTATGGCCCGCGGCCCCCTGGTAGGCCGCGAAGGTATTGCAAGTGGGCCACCAAATCATTTCCAAAATATTTTGACTTTTGTATGGGGGTGGGAAGAGTGTAATTATATAAATATAAACAGAATAATGTCCTTAATGTTAAAAATCAGTTACATTTAAAATGATATTATAGATGTTCAAATATTCTTTTTATTATTAGTTTGTTTTGTTTTTAGAAATGAGAGATAGGAACTTTTGTTGTTATGGGCCGGAGCAAAGCAGAATTTACATCATCTTTATATCTGATTTGTGTTTACTTGTAAGCCTTTGGATTGAATGAGCTTCTTTTGTTGCTGGGATTTTGTTTGAATCTGATATTTGATGTCAAATTGTTATGTATGATGTTGTTATGTATTTTTTACGGAGCCCCTTAGGGGACATGGGGGAATTTTTTTTTGAAGGGTTAAAAAAAAAAGATAAATTTTTGCGAGATCAAAGTCAAGTCAAAGTCAAAATAAAACTCAATAAACTTCTCTCACTCCATTGTTATGTCTGTTGTGTCTCCGCTCTGACCACAGATGACCCAGAAGAACATGCTCTTAATATAAATAAATTAAATAAATAAAAGTTTTTGCAAAGACTTTTTTTTTAACCCTTCAAAAAAATTTCCCCCATGTCCCCTAAGGGGCTCCGTAGTTTTTGATATTTGATTATATTTGATATTTGATGTCAAATTGTTATTTATGAGAATGCATTTCTCTGTTGTTGAAGGATAGTGTTATTTATTAATCATTTGTTAATTAGCTTGTTACATACAGCCCCTTAGTTGTCATTTCTGATATTTGTGAACACATAGTTTTGCCTCCGTATTTATGGAATCAAAGGTGAGCCACGAAAATTTTTGAGACTCCAAAGTGGGCCCTGAGTTGGAAAAGGTTGGGAACCACTGCTCTATATCAATACCCTGCAGTTATTATTGCGTTCACAGATTTCAGGCTCAAAGTGAATTTGTCTCACCTCAGGTTTCGGAGCAGGATATTTTTTGAAATCCTCCTCTTTAAACCTGTATTCAGGAGGAAGAGAGTCCTCCCTCTCTCCGACAAGCACACCCTCCTTCTTCTTGTGTTTGTCCTCCTAGGAAAAGAACATAATAATGTCTGAGTGTTTCTGTGAGAAGTGGATCAAAAGCTGGTGTGGACCCGGTGAGTGTCTGCGCTCCTACCGAGACCACGTCCTCAGGTCTGAGTCTGGGGAGTTCAGGTTTAGGTTGGTCTTTTGGCAGCGTGCCGCTCAGAGCGTTGAGAGCATCCAGAGACATGGAGTCGGCCTGAGGAGAGGATCGATCCGTCATACATTCATAGTCTGACCACTGAAGTAAACAGGACTGACAGGAAGCAGAAGAGAGGGAAATAAAAGCATGAAAAATAATGTGGGAATTATCTGTGTCTCACCTCATCAGTCTTGGGCTTGGCGTCGGTGGCAGTTTTCTCTGCTGCGGCTTTTTTATCAGCAGGAAGAGAAGCAGCCACAGGGGGAACGGCAGATTCGACCTTCTGCAACAGACAGTAAATTTTACATTAAAGGGATAATTGAGCGGAGGGTTGCACTCTGCGATGTGATCACAAAACACACAAAAGAAAAACATGTCCAATATATAAATGTTGCTCTTTTTACTGTAACAATAACAGCTTCTTTAAAGTAGATGACAATGTCATCTACGAAAACTTAAACGGAAACTTTTCGTTGACGACCCTTTATTCCGTGACTAATCTGTGACGAGAAAGTAAATTTAATAAGTACTAACAACGAAAACTAAAACAAAATCTCTGTTCATTATGAACTGACGAGCAAAAACGTGACGAAAAAGCTTTTCTCTATTTCCTCAATCTGCTGTCCATAACCTCTTTTCCAAGTGGGCTACCGAAAAAAAACTTACATTGTGGTCAACTTCTCTGCCATTTTTTTGTGTGACTTAGTATGGCAGCCTTTCACACAACACGAGTGTCAAAGATATCAAAGATAAAGATATGCTCACTGTTGAGCTGTTTTCATCACGTGACCCTCCAAAATGACGTTTCGACCCACAATGCACTGCAGATGTCACGAGTGTTACGTCACCTGACAAAGACCGATTGAACTTTTTCTCACAAGCCTTAGACACTCATATTTATTATACAAGAGTAATATGGTACATTAAGTTAAATAACTAAACACATAATTAAAGGTATGTTTACAATAGTTTTTACAACCATGACAAACATCCTTTTGAATAATCTATTAGAATACAACAAAGCTGTCAAATTCCGTCAAATAGAGGTGTGCAATACTGCAAGATTTGGTATCGATCCGATACCAAGTAAATACAGGGCCAGTATCGCTGATACCGATACCGATACTTTTAATATTTAAGGTTGATGTACCATCACACTGCTGACCCTTAGGTGTTTTTGTGGTTTTTCCTTGGGATTATTTTATTAAAACCAAGGACAGAATTTGGGTAAAGGTGGCTGCAAAATACTTTATTATCAAAAACAGAAGCAATAGAGCAGTAAGTAATAAAAAAATCCCCCAAACATTGTTTTGTGCGCATTTTTTTCATTAAAAAAAACAAAGCGAAAAAAATTATTATATGAGAGCAAATTAAAATCTTTTTAGAGGTAGAGTGTTGAGAAACTACAATACAAATATAAAATTAAATTTCCCCCCTTCAGTGCACTTCTTTTCTGGATTTTTCTCAATTAAAAAAGTGTACAAAATTATCACACCACAA
The DNA here is from genome assembly GCA_037975185.1 of Centropyge bicolor. Classification (NCBI taxonomy): domain Eukaryota; kingdom Metazoa; phylum Chordata; class Actinopteri; family Pomacanthidae; genus Centropyge; species Centropyge bicolor. The sequence goes on along the minus strand of JBBMOC010001470.1, from coordinate 6,698 downwards.
CAAATGTTATTAAAAAAAAATCTGCTTCAGTGTGTGTGTGTGTGTGTGTGTGTGTGAGAGAGAGAGAGAGAGAGAGAGAGAGAGAGAGAGAGAGAGAGAGAGCCGAGTGGCCTGCTGCCGCTGAGTTACGTGACAGTACAACATCAGAGCACATGAGGGGGAGGAGGAGCAAAGTGCGCCTGCTCCGCCCTGCCCTGAGAGTGAGACAGAAGAAGCAGCGAGTCCAGCAACCTGGCTGTCGCCTCTTTGACGAGACTGCACAAGCACATACAAGAGCGAAACTCGATCCGATAGCGATACCAACTTGGTATCGATACTATCGATATTTGGATCGATCCGCCCACCTCTAAAATTAACACTGCTTGCAAACAAACAACATATTGGACATGGACTCATTGGGCTGTTATAGTTTGATAATCCAGTTACATAGAGCACATACACAGAGGTCACCACCGTTAGTGCAGATTCAACCAGTCAAGAGATGCTGAGGGGAAGGACGTGTGAGTTTGCTGTACCTTGGCAGTAGAAGCAGAAAGTCCCGCCTCCAGAGAGAAGTCGTCAGAGACTTTCTCCACCTTGGCTTTTTTATCAACAGGACACACAGAGGATTTCTACAAGAAAACCAAGACAGATGACATTTGAAGAGATAATAGATATTGTGTATCTCTGCTTGTATTTAAATCTGCAACAGCTCCACAGTGTACCTGAGCAGGAGGAGCCTGGACAGCAGGAGCTGCTGAGGAGGTCACGAAGCCTCCAGACAAAATGTCCAGGGCTTCACCGGTGTCCATGGTGGGCTGCAGGAGGAAGAGAGGGAGACATATACTGTATGTCAATATGCTTCTCTTATTGTTGTGTTGACAGTTTAGAGGCTCAAAGTGAATTTGTCTCACCTCAGGTTTGGGAGCAGGATATTTTTTGAGGTCCTCCTCTTTAAACCTGTACTCGGGAGGAAGAGAGTCCTCCCTCTCTCCGACAAGCACACCCTCCTTCTTCTTGTGTTTGTCCTCCTATGGAAAAGGAAAAGACATAAGGATGCTCGAGTGTCTCTGTAAGAAGCTGACAGACCATAATGCTACAGAGGGCTTTCTTCAATCAAAAGCTGTGAACCCACCGAGACCATGTCCTCAGGCCTGAGTTTGGGGAGTTCAGGTTTTGGTTTGTCTTCTGCCAACGAGCCGCTCAGAGCACTGAGAGCATCCAGAGACATGGAGTTTCCCTGAGGAGACGACAGGAGATTGCACAGAAGTTATCAATGCACTCATTTTCATATAATATGAACAAAGTGTTCTGTCCGTTTCTGTAAATCTCACATCATCAGTCTTGACCTTGGCGCCGGCTTTGGCATCCATCTTGGGTTTTTTATCAACAGGAGGGCACACAGTTGCAGGAGGAACCGCTCCCTTAAATAGTTCAACATTTCACTTAGTGGAGTGAAGGTTCATCATGTGAAAACAACTGCTGCAGGAGCTCCTTCAGTCGGATGAAATTTGATGGCTTGAAATTTTACTTTACCTTTCCAGGAGGTTGTGAAAAGTTAGCAGGACTGCTAGATGAGGCGCAGACAGTTTCAACATGGCCCTTTTTCTACATATTTCACATAGAAAAAAAAACAAGATGGGACTTTGTTAGACTGCTAAAAAAGAACAAAGTTAATCCGTTAATTAACACAAAGGAATTTAGGGTTAGGGTCAGGAGGGTGTAAAGGTGGACAAGGGACTAGCAGCTGAGTGCTACATGCTTGAAAGAATCTGACCTCTTGGGTCTTAGGTGCAGCTGAATCAGTAGAAGTCATGAAACCGGCTGAAAGTGAATCCAGGGCCTCGTCTGTGCTCAGCGCTTTCTGAGATAAAAACACAGAGCATGCATCACCACCAGATAAAATCACAACATCCTGACATGATCACATTGTTTTTTAAAACTAATAATGAATTTAGCAAGAATTACTCCAAATGATGTTCCTGCCACATGGTCCTCCACTAGATGGCATATCTGACCAAGTCACAGGAAAACAAATGGGCAAAAAAAAAAAAAAAATTCAAACCAGACAGCGTGTACCAACAATGAAGGAAAAGTACAGACACACCCTTCACATTCCACAGAGACGAAAAGAATTAACTCTCTCAAAAGACACATTTGACACAAAAAACGCTTTGATTTAGCAAAAATATGAAACTGAAAAGAGAGAACTCACAGTGGAGGAAAGAATCTGAGTGGAAACAGATCGTTGGACACAGAACCAAAGAAGTCTCTTGCAAGACCAGATGACAATGTGGGAGTAGGCTATGACGCAAACGTGGGTGTGTTGAGGGTGAGTAAATAGTACCCTACATATGGGTGGATATGACAGTGTGTAACAGATGTATCAGTGTGTGTGTGTGTGTGTGTGGTCGTGCACGTATGTTGGGGTTTGAGCCGACGAGATCGGACGGAGAAGGTGGGACCTGTGCTGTTTGCTGAGACAACACCCACCACTGTAATGCAACATTCCCCACTCGAGAGGAACCAGGAGATGATACAGTGGAAACACAGCTTCCTGCATTCCTGCATTTTCTTACACATTTTGAAAAAAGTGTAGTGAGTGGGAGAGTTTAAAGAGCAAGTCTCTGCATGAAGTGCATCTGAGCCAAAATTTACGGGAGTGCAAGAGGTTGTGACACCAATAAATGGGGACAGGCTCACTTACAGGGATGTCCTGGGGTTTAACGTCTGCAGGGCCGAGGGTCTAAAAAAAAGGGGGAAGAAAAGATTATTTTTAGACTGGAAGAAAAAAATTGAAAAGCTGAAACCATTCAACAAATACTGCCTTAAAGGCTCAGTTCACCAAAACTACAAAAGATATCGGAGACATACTCTCTCATTTTTCTCTTTTATGTTAAGTTTTTTAAGAAATCTGTCTCGGGCTGAGTATCATTTTTAATTTTTCAATGTAATAAATTAGTTTTGCCTCCGTAAAATATCTCAAAATTGGCAAAATTTTAATTTAAATCTGTAACTTTGTGAAAGAAGATGCAGACTAGACTTTGAATCTGACCTGGCTTATGAAACCAGCTTTAAGTATCTGGCAATATTTTTTGATCTATTACCTAAACTTCAAACTTTATTTATTTATATAGCACTTTTCATACAAGTGTAACACAAAGTGCTTTATAAATCAAACAAGATAAAATAAAACGAAACAAAAAATATAGATAAAGATGAAATCCCATCCTTCCCACCCCCGTCCAAACACGCACACACACAGATAAATGTTAATATGGCCTAAGACACCTGAAGTTTAATACTCAGCCACATTCACCTCCATCCCAATATAATGGAGCTGAATGGAGTTTTGTTCTGCAATGAAAAATGGCTTTACAAAAACTTCCTCTTTGCTCTGGATAATCTACAGACCTGTGTTGACAGTGAGGTGTGTCAATGGGACAAAAACACTCTGGTTGGCAGTGTGGCAAAGCTAATTAGTGACTCATAAGAAGTGATGAAGAGGAGGAAAGTGGGGAGAACTGACCGTCTCTTTAAATCTGTAGTCTGGAGGCAGTGTGTCCTCTCTCTCTCCACACTTCTCGCCCTTCTCGGAGATGGCATCACGCTGTGATACATGCAACATACACGTTTACTCACAGCAGATCCAAGCTGCAGCTCAGTACAATCAAATAGAGCACTTTAGCTAAGCTATACCTCTTTGACCTCTGGCCCAGTGAAAACAGGCTGTGGGGGTCCGACAGAGTCAGCTGATGGTAATATGTCGGCCAGGGCATCAAATGGATCCACTGCAGGAGCCTGCACATGCAACACAGCTCAGCACAGAGAACAAACAACAGGCTTCTCAACAAGAACCCATGCTGCTTCAGGACGTCCTTTACCTCTTTGGCTCCTTTCGCTGCTGTGGGAGGAACCTCAACCTGCACCTACAACACAGACCCAGAGTCAGCACACAAACCTGCACCACATGAGACTAGAACACACAACACATGGACATCAGTCGGGTGGTAGAATGAGTGCACATCAGACCGAACCCCACTTTTTCCTCATCATGATTCCAGAGAGAATAGAAAGTGAGATTTGATATTCTTAAACCATTTTCCCGAAGTCTGACGCCAGGCTGAACAGAGAAAAGATTCCCCACGTCACATCCATTCATATTGTATCACAGGAAGTCATCAGTATCAGTATGAGAGAGCCTCCACCCCCGCCGCTTTCAGGACGGTCTACCTTCGTCTGTGCCGGTTTCGCTGCTTCCTTCTTCCCCTGAACAGACACGTGTCCAGCTGCAGCTGGCTTTGAAGCTTTAGCAGGATCAGCTTTAGGTGCACCAGCTTTGAGTGTGGTGTTGGCAGCGGCACTCTAAAATACAACCATTTGGAAGCTATTATAAGACACGTACACGTCGAGTGATATCACAGATCCGGTGTGCATGTACAAAGTCAGTCGAACACCTGAAGAAACCAATGAAAACCCGGGACAGCGAGGGACAGACTTCAGCAGAAGAAAGCTCCCACCAGCTTGATGACAGTCTCGAGCGCAGAAGTGTCAGCAGATGTTATGCAATCAAACGTCTCCACTCCATTTGTTAGCCCTGGCTGACTCAGAATTATGATGTATGTGTGTGTTGCAAGTGAACAGGAGTGCACTATTTGCTAATACAAGCGTCGGCATGCTGAGCAAAGAGCTGCAGAGTTAAGAACAAAAGTCCTTTTTTCTTCCCAAATGGTCGTCTCCAAAGTAAAGAAAGGCAAAAGTAGCGACTTGTTTTTGAAGAGACTCTGAACCTGAATGTCCAAAGCAAGTTCTCAGGTAAAGAAAGTCACTCCACGACAAAGAGAAGGTATTGCAGAAAGTAAGAAATAATGCAAACGATTGAGGCAAGCATCAAAAAGGACACCACAAGGGAGTTAAAAAATACGTAACATATGTTGTAGCATTTGTTTTGTAGTTAAATGTTTTTTGTTATGCATGTGAAACAGTGTCTGTGGATGCAAGACAAGCTTCAGAAGAGTGTTGTGTTAATCATTTGAAATCAGAATCAAGAAGCCTGAGGAGCCTGTGGCAGTCGATTGTACCTTGGCTGCTCCGGCAGCAGCAGACGGAGCTGTGGCTGCGGCTTTGACTTGGGAGACAGGTGCCGTCTACAAACATCGAGTCAAAGGATTACTCAGAAACACAAGGCACGTGTAAAGCCGGTAAACATATTGATGACAGATGTGGACAACATTGGAAGCAGTGTTAGTGAGGAAACGTCTCAATGGTCAGATCTGCAGCTGGAGCCAGATGGAAGCAAAAACACACGTTTCAACGTGTCGCCTTAAGATAAGATAAGATAAGATAATTCTTTATTGATCCCCCATAGGGGAAATTCGGGTGTTGCAGCAGCACAAGCATACAATCAGATAGAAGTATAAGTATACAAAATAAAAAACTATAAGAAAAACTATATATATATTTTAAAAAAGTACAAGTGGAACCTAATAAAAAAAGTACAAGTGGAACCTAAGAACCTAAAGTGGCTTAGTGAAGATAAAATGACAGTATCAAATAACAAAACAGCAGCAAATGAGAATATGAGGTAGATAATGCAGCATAGTTATGTCAGTAAAGCAGCAAATGTAAATATTGCAAACTGAGAGATAAGATAACGGCCTAATGAACACACACACATATATATATATATAGTATATTGTGAATTTCCCCACTGTGGGACGAATAAAGGCTTATCTTATATTATCTTATCTTATATATATATATAAGAAGAGGACTTATGAAGCAGTCAGCTCTACTGGGACTAATCTGACCATTGATCGGTGTGTGTGCTTTAATGTTGGTGCTTTCAGCCCATTAAAAGAATATTGTATACTTTATAGTAGCCCACTGCTGACCTTTTTCTAAACCTTCCAAATTGATTTTCTGCCTCCAGCAGCTTAACAAGAGCCTACATATGCAACAGCAGCACAGCAAGAGAGAAGCATTCAGGAAGGCCTCATACTGTCCAAGAAATGTGACAGTCAGCTGCTCAGAAGTGTGATCAGCTGACAGGATTTTGGAAAATCAAATCTACAATAAACCAAAAAACAGTAACGGCAACAATAAGCAAACATGATGTTGTGAAAAATATCATGTGAATTTTAAAGCAGCTGACACACATGTATGTTTGAGTTTCCCATGATCAATCTCTGATCACAAGACATCACAATCTGACAGCAAAAACAACCTCAGCTGCCGAGTCAGCATAAAATCAATCAGAACTTGAGGGAAAAGGTCAGCAGTGACATCAACAAACATGATGACACGGTTACCTTTGATATCTCTTTAGGACCGCCCCCAGACCCAGCTGACGCCATGTCAACAACAGTAACCCCAGCGGACGACATGTCAATAACAGTAGCCCCTGCCAGCGTTGTGTTAGTCTACAAACCAAGGAGCAGGAGAGAAGTTATTCATGAAGTCAGCTCCGCAGTTTGAGAGGGGGGGGCATTCATCCCAAGCGTGATGATAAGAGAGCTCATTAATGTGCCACAGCAAGTGTTCCTGCTTCTGATGCTTGTGAAAAGGTCAAGACGTTTGGATGGCCGAGCCAGAGAGACACAGAGATAAGAAGGAAGACGAAGCCAGTGAAGAAGAGACGTGAGCTCCCAGGGTGTAGGAGGAAGCAGTGATCCGTGTTACATCACATCCAAACAGCCAAAAAGCCCCCTCCACTTTTA
>JBBMOC010001469.1:0-11574 GCA_037975185.1 Centropyge bicolor | reverse complement strand
TGTGAATGAAGCGAGCGAGAGAAGCGGTTGAAATACCAGAGAAAAAAAGAGCGAATGTGGAAACTGTGCGTGATATATTGAAAAGCTGAGGTGTGATAGAGCGAATGTTATTATGCTGTAAAATGCTACGCTTAGCGTTTTTTGAGTTTTGAAATGCTGTAAATTTGCCGTTTGTCTATGTGAGGTATTTATGGGAAAATTGTGTAAATATAAGAAATTAGAATTAGTTAGGGAGTGTAATTTTGGGTTCATAGAAGGTCTTCGAGGAGCAGGGAGAGCAGGGTGAGCGCCCTTACACACCCCGACAAGCAGATACTTAAGGACGCGTATACTCCCTCACAAGCGCCCGCACTTTCAGAGCAGGAGAGATAAAGCGGCGCACAACTATCTCAACACAGCTGCATTACAGCACACACACATTAAATCAAGGCCGAGCCTGTCGACAGAGAAGCTAAATCAAGAAAAAGAATAAATTAAAAGTCTGCAGCAACATAGCTCATGAATTAGCGATTGGACATGTTAACTTGAGCGTTGAACATATGTACATAAATATCTTGATCTAATTTTAAGTCTCGAGCAAATAGTAAGTGTAAAAAATTAATATTATTGTTTATATAGACTTTTTTTCTTTTTTCTTCTTTTTCTTTTCTTTTTTCTGTTTCTTTGTTATTTGATAGCCTTTGTCCTCTGTTATCTTGTAAGCGTCTTAGCGCAAACTAAAACCTATTTTATCTCTTTTGTAAAAAAAAAAAAAAATTGTAATAATATTAATGTTTAAAATAAGAGTTATAGGGAAAGAGGAGCGGCAGGAGTGAATGGAGGAAGAAAGGAGGGATAGTGACAGCGAAGACGTGATTAGTGAGGGTGAGTTATTACTCCCCGAACATAGCAGCGGCAAGGGAGACGTAGAAACTCGTGGCGTCAGAACACACTTTTGGCTGGAACGAACATATTTTGACAAAGAAGGTATAGAACATTGGCAGACTGAACAAGAAATTAATCTAAAATTGTGGCTGATTACAAAAATTGTTAATTTGAAACAAACCCAAGAGGAGTTTCCTGCCGTGCCATGGTTAAAGATAATACAAAGCTTGTGGGTTCCGCGCAATTTAGCAACAATATTAGAGGCGCTGTGTAGCAGTCCGTCGAGCTCAGCTGCCCTCCCCCTACGTCCATTTTTGGGAATTCCTGAAAATTTAACTGTAGCAGGGAAACACAGGGGAGCGGTGGATCCGCGGCTGGAGATACGAGTCATCCCCAGAAGAGTAGAGTGGGAAACAGGCAAATTTGGCTACATTACTAAAACCCCTGCCGGGGACAGGACTGAGGACTTGAAGTACAAACCTACCAAGACACCAGTATTTAAAACAACCATAACTGCGGGTAAAATATTAGTGCTGATACGGACAAAGAGAGAAAAAGAGCCTGAGACTTCAGAAGTAGAGGAAAACTGCAAACAAGGAATGATGGGAACAAAAATGACTAAAGGGGAAGGGTTATTAACCCCAGTAGAATTGGTAATAAGACAACATCCTGATTTTGTTAAACAAATTAAAAACTGCATGATAAAGTGGCATCGAAGAACATCTGGTAAATTACAGTGGCCTGAGAGGGGGACCTTTGATGCAGCATGTTGCAGAGAAGTGGAGGCAAATATCAAACACTACAAAGCAAATGACACAAGCAACAGCAGAAAAGGAAAGAGGGCCAGAGAGCGGGGGGTGCTCGGCTGGTTCAGGGAGACGGCTAAGCAGCATATACTGGAGGCCAAACAGATGCCTGCTGTGTCAGAAACAAAGAGAAAAGTGGAAGGGCAGCAACTCACACCCACTGCCCCAGCAGAGCTGACGCCGCCTCCCCCATACTCATCCAATATCTCCAAGGCACCTGCTGGACAATACCCACTACTGCAGGGTGAGCAGACAGCAGAGGGAGAGCTGCAGGGGAAATTTACGATCTACTGGAAAACACAGCCCATGGATGAAATGGCTAAAAATGAAGAAACAGAGAGCCAGACTTCCAGCAGGAATCCTTTCCACAGCTCAACATGTGAGAATAAAAAACAAAGAGAGAAAGACAGAAGTGATTATGCAAAAACAACAAAAGAAGGTTATACTGCCGAAGCATGGGACGTATGGCTTAACCAGCGAGAGATGCAGCCAGCCAGCGGCCCCCTGCTGGACATCAGCTCTCCCAAGCAAGCAGAAAACACACTGAGTCAATCAAAAATATCCCATCCTGGCATTAACAGAACAGCAAGTGAACAAGGAAGGGATTTGCTGCAACGAGAAGTGGAACGTGTGTTGGCATTGGCTAAGGAGGAAGCAAAATTGCAGAAACAAATGGAGGAGCTACGCAGGGTAAATGCCCAGCTCAGCAGAGGATATAGACACCACCCACCTGTAATGTCCCCATATGAGCCACAGCTGCTGGGGTCAGCAACCCCAGAGGAGGAGAAGGATGAATGGTGTGTGGACAGTTACACACAATTTTCAATTACTGAAAACACAGATGAGAGTGCAGTTCCCTGAGAAAATGGACCCCACTAAATTGGAGGGAGAAAAACTAAAAGAGGATGAAGACCCGACCAAATTCCTGCGATCTTTTCAGAATAAGTGGAGAGAGGAGACAGGAAGCGCGTGGAATGCCGATCAGACTACTCAGAGTCTCTTCAAAGTGATGGTGAAAAAAGCTATGCCCCAGGAGGTGCAGATGTGGCTGGACAATGTGGTGGGGCTAATGAAGATGGAGTGGCCTCTGTTCTCAGAACATGTCATACATCATGTGGAAAATACAAGAAAGGAAAAAGACAAAGAGGAAGAAGTGAACCGACATCTGGCCAGTAAACTCACTCAGCTACAGTTGAACGAGTTAAACACCAAGCAAAAGAAGGAAAAAGAACAAGGAATGCTGGATTGAAATGATCGCCGGCAGAATATTCTCTGTAATATGTCAAGATCTATATGTTGGACCACAAGGAGCAGCTGCAGCAGTCGTACTGCCGCCACAACTTTTTCATTGGTTTCAGGTGACAGACTCTGCTCCTCATGTCACTCTCATGATAGCTGATGGCTATGAATCACACCATCTAGGACCTATGATGAAAGCAGCGCTGCAAGAAACAACATGGAAACCTACTCTGCATCCATCAGTGTGTATTTCCTCTGACGGACAATATCTGAGAATATCTCTGCGGACATATGATGAAGGATCTGCAGTTCAAGTGCTGTTAAGTTGGAGGTCTCCTACTCAGTTGCCACTCTCTGCAGAACTTGGTGAGCTACTAGGTCAAATTCCACAGAGGCTATGGTCACAGCACAAGACAGATATAGGGCTAGTTAAATCAGCACAGCCAGTTCAAATTAAAGTAAAGGAAGGCATTATTTTGCCATACAAAAAGCAATATCCATTAAAAGCTCATCAGATTGCTGGCATACATCCTACTATCAAGGGCTTGGTAGCAGCAGGTGTACTAAAACAAACTAGGAGTCCATGTAATACGCCAATCTTTCCAATTAAAAAACCAAACTCAGAAGAATATCGCTTAGTGCATGACTTACGTGCTATAAATGCCATCGTAGAGGCAGAGGTAAATAAGGTCCCGGACCCTCACACTCTGCTCTCTAGCATTCCTCATGATGCCTGCTGGTACACAGTCATTGATTTATGTTCTGCTTTTTTCAGTGTGCCTCTGCACACAGACTCACAGTATCTCTTTGCTTTCACTTATCAAGGACAGCAGTACACTTACACACGCCTCGCTCAGGATTATGTTGAGAGTCCGACCATATTCAATAGAGTACTGTCTAATGATTTACAACACTTGGATGTAGATAGCACAGTCATACAGTACATGGATGATTTGTTAGTCTGCAGCACCACACAGACACAATGTACTCAAGACTCAGTCTCTGTCCTAAAGGCATTGGAAAAGGGGGGGCATAAAGTGAGTAAAGAAAAACTACAGTTTTGTCAGCCACAGGTAGAATATTTAGGCCGACAGTTGTGTGGCCGCAAACGTGCTATTGCACCCTCACAAATTGAGGCAGTGTCAAAGGCACCTAAACCACAAACAGTGGGACAAATGTTATCTTTTTTGGGGATGTCTGGGTTCAGTCGGCCTTGGATCTGTGACTGTGCTATCAAGACAGCTCCTTTGCGTGGCCTGGTTCGAGCTGCAGGGCAGACAAATGGCTCAGCTCAGCTGCAGTGGACTCCAGAAGCTGAGGGGGCATTTGCTCTCCTAAAACAGGATATGCAAACAGCTCCAGCATTAGGAAATCCTAACTATAATAACGTGTTCCACTTATATGTTGCAGAAAAAGCAGGATATGCTTGTGCTGTGTTGATGCAGGATACTCCTTCGGGTAAGCAACCACTAGCTTATTATAGTACTAAACTGGACAACATTGAAACTGGATTCCCTCCTTGTTATCAGGGGCTGGCAGCTGCTGCCTTTGCTTTTCAAAAAGCCTCAACTATCACAATGGGACATCCAACAATCTTATATATGTCTCATCAGCTGCATGCATTAATCACAAGTCCCAGATTTGTGCTAACACAAGCTCGAAGGACAGGTTATGAGGTAATCCTCTCAACCCCTGAGCTCACTATTCAGCGATGTACAACAATTAACCCTGCCTCAAGGATGGTGACTCCCGTAGACAGGACACCACATGATTGCTTGCAGACAACTGCTGTGTTCTTGAAGCCATGAGAAGATTTGTATAACCGACCTATTCCAGCACAACTTACGTTATTTGTGGACGGTTCCTGTTTTAAGGATGCAACAGGTAACCATGCTGGATATGCAATAATACAGCTGCATCCTGACAACACCTTTACAGAAGTACAGGCAATGAAAGTTGCTCAACCCTGTTCTGCACAGTTGGCCGAGCTTAAAGCTTTGACTGCAGCATGCCGCTTAGCAACAGGTAAAACTTTAAATGTCTATACAGATTCACAATATGCATATGCCGTATGTCATATTCATGGCATTATTTGGAAACATTCAAACAAACTTTCTGAGAGCAGATGGCTTACCAGTAACCCACAGACCAGCCATCACTGAATTATTAGAGGCAATACATTATCCATCAGCCCTAGCCATCATTAAGTGTGCTGCTCACCAGTCAACTGACACATTGATTGCCAGAGGTAACAATCTGGCTGACGAGGCGGCTAAACGTGCAGCCACATCCACCTGTATAGGACCATTGTTGGTAGCTGAGGATTGTGAGCCGTTAACAAATCTTGTCTCTCTCATACAGGCGCAGGATAGAGAGAGCACCTTTGCAAAATCTGTATGGCTGAAAAGAGGAGCTATTAAACTCACAGCAGAGGGACCACAGCAGGGCTTATGGAGAAGTGTACACGGACACTTTGTCCTCCCATCATCTTTAATTAAGGTTGCTATTCTTAGTGCGCATGGTCGAGACCATTGCGCAAGGGGGGAGGTGCTTAGACGACTTCAAGCAGTCTGGTGGTCGCCATTTTTAGCAGCTACAGTTGACAGAACATTGAGTGAATGTGAGATTTGTGCACAACACAACATCAGGAAGTCATTCACAGCACCATTAGCACACATTCCACCTCCAGAAGGTCCTTTTCGACATCTTGTAATGGACTATATAGACATGACTCGACGAATACGAGGACTCAGATACATCTTGGTGATAGTTGACAGATTCAGCAGATGGGTAGAAGCAGTTCCAACCAAGGGTCCAGACAGCAGGGCAGCAGCTAAATTCTTATGCAAAGAAGTTTTTCCAAGATTTGGTCTGCCAGATAGTCTTAGCTCTGACAATGGAGCCTCATTTGTAGCTGAGACGATGAAGATAGCTTTAAAGATGTTGGGCATAAAGCAGAAATTCGGGTGTGTTTATCATCCACAGTCACAGGGTGCAGTAGAGAGAGCCAATGGCTCATTGAAAGCTAAGCTTGCAAAGATTGTCAAAGATAGTAATAATAGAATAAATTGGGTGGATGCATTACCACTGGCTTTGATGATGATGCGCACGCAAACTAACCGACTAACGCATCTAACGCCGCATGAAGCTCTCACAGGGAGACCGATGCCGGTCCCCTATTATAGAGGACCATATACAGGTCCACCACTTGAGCAGTGTGAGCAAGAACTAACAAATTATCTGCGCCATTTAATGCAAATCCATAAAGTTGTGTTTCAACAGATAAAAGCTGTGGCAGAGGAGAAGAACGCGGACATCCAGCCAGAGCAAAGGAGCATCGAGCCTGGAGATTGGGTCTACGTGAAGGTCTTCAAACGAAAGTGGGACCAACCAAGGCGTGAAGGACCCTTCAAGGTTATCCTAGCTACCCCAATTGCATTGAAAGTAGAGGGTAAGAGAGTTTGGTTTCTTCTGAACCATTGCTGCAGAGCTAGAACTCCAGATGCTCCATCTGAAAGGGATGGCCACGCCGCCCTGCAGGGATCAGACAGCGACACTCCTCAGCCAGCAGGCAGACAATCTCCAGAGCCCCAAGAAGAAAGGCGATCACAGAGACTAATCAAAAGAAGAAGAAGGGAAAGAGAAAGTAGAGACTCAGAAAGTAGTGGCTCATTGCCACCTAGACAGAATCCAGAAGACAGTGTAGGAGAGGTGGCAGGGAAGGAATAAGAGCAAAGTCAGAAACTTATAGGAAACAGAACGAGCAAGGCAGGGACGACCCACAGTATTTTCTTTGGAAGGGTTAGCTATATCTCAGAGATCCAGATAGGCGTTAGTATGGAAAGTATTAATCTCTCTGTGTCTCTTCACTAGGAAGTGCCATGGCTGGTCACTCAGGAACTTCTTGGCTGCCTGACCGGTACCGACTAGAGGTTCCCTCTCTCACTTATCCTGGTAACCATGGGGTCGTGAATCCTCCTCCGTCCCTTGGCTGGCAAGAGCAGATGGCGGCTGCGGGCCCTGCTCAACTGATGGGCTTTCATCATCTCACCGGTCCCTCTGCATCTTCTACTGTGGATTCCGGTCCTGCCCAACCAACCTGTGCCCAGTATCTTACTCTTCCATCTGCACCTACCACTCTGGCCTCCCCTGCAGCGCTGAAGGATCAGTCCATGGATTCTCTGCTTCACCAACTCACTGCTGATTTGGCTCGTCAGATTGCAATCAAAGAGAATGTCATTAATCTGCTGATACCGCCTGAGCAGCCAGCACCACCTGAGAATCCGGCATCTCCTGATCAGCCTGCACCATCTACTGATCGTCCTCGTTCCTTTGGATACTCCCCCGTTCCCTCTAACAACAACAACGACGACGGCGACAACGCCGACGACAACGACGAACAATAATCCTGGACACTGACTTTGCATGCATTTGTTTTCATATATATTACACAAACATACACATATTTACTCTGCATTCACATCATATATTTGTTATGCACTTGCATTATATTTACTCTGCCTTCACTTGTGTTCTAAGTATTCCAGTATTTTGTAGTATTTGTAGTACTTTGTTGCTGGAAGTATTTTGTGTTTGACGTTTTCGTAACATATTCTCTCCTTGTTCGAGCCTGATTCAGATGCCTGTTAATAGTAGCACGGTGTAACCAGTAGGCCTGACGGATCCTGGGTCGCAGTCGACTCTTTTGGTCGCATTTCAGTTTGCTGTGACTCTAGAGTCACAAAGGGGGGAAATGTAGTGTAATTTTTCTGAAAAGCGACCAATATTATCATTAAAGCTACATTTACTCTAATCACTATGTTACTCTAATCAATATATTATGATTTAACTGTGCTTATGGCTGCGATATGCAATAAAGGTGTGTTGGAACATATATCTTTGAATTTAAAAGTATTAGAAGGTAAACTAGACTTGTAGGTTGTGCTATGTTCCATGAGTAATGTTTTTTCAGAATCAAGGGATTACTAAGGTGACTGGATCAAGTAGTAACTGAAATGTGGACAAGAGGGAACATATACTGGAATGATTTGTGTGACAAATATAATCTTGTGTGTGTTTGAAATCACTCATAGTGTAGTTAGTGTGAGCACGGGCATATTTACTCAAAATTGAGATATTCCTTTATTATCTTGGAAAATGTAACAAGCAATGGTAAGAAACTAAAAATGCTAGCAGTTAGACAAAAGAAAAAGGGGAAACCCCAATGGAAAAGTACCAGAAACTCCAGCAAGAACAAAGAAAATGAATATTAAAAATGCGAATTAATGGTGTAAGGTAACTAACCAATGAATTGGAAGGTGATATGATAATGTAAAGTATTTTATCCTATGAACTATCTAGGAGTCTGTTCAAAGGCGTGGAAATTTAGGGGTATAAAACCTGTTGCACAGGCCATTTTTCCTCAGTGCTCTTCGGATGTGACCTGTATTCATTTTTGAACAAGCGCTCCTTTATGCCGGCATAAAGTTTTCATTGCTCCAAACTTTTGTCTCCTGTGGATTTATTTTTTATCACCAAAGTGGATTTACGGACTAACACCTCCAAGATAAGGATAAGATATACGACACATACTCACTCTCTCTCTAGCAGACAAACACAGTGAGATTTGAGAAGTGAAATGAAGTTTATAGGATTTACAGAAAGTGTGCAATAATTACTTAAACAAAAGTAGGCAGGTGCATAAATTTGGTCACCCAAATATCACTGTGTTTCTCTGCTATATGATATATTTAACTGAAATTGCTGATCCGAACAACCAATGATTTATAAAGGAAAATCTTGAAAATTATCTGGGGCGCCCAAACTTTTTCATACGACTGTATACGGGTGGATGGATCGACATTTTACATTCAGTGTGTCACGACCATGTCTAGTTCTTCTCTTTAAGTCTGCTCCTTTAAAATTAAAAGCTGCAAAAATCCAGTGAAGTGAAACACTTAAAACAAAGTGGACATGTTTTATTTCTTGAGCTGACTTGAACTGTGTTTAGGGACTTTCATAAATTAATGAATGTCTGTAACATTCAATCCTTTGCTAAACGACTTCACACAGAGCTGATTAATCACCAGCAGGTAAATCTCTCTGTGTTTCACAGAAAACTGGAGTTTTGAAATAAATAAAAAAACAGTAGTCATGTGTTTTAAGTCGGCCAGCATTGTTTGGTTTGCGAGGGCTGAAGGGGTAAGAACGCGTCCTGGAAGAGGAGGCTCATGGATGTAGACTGAGAATTAGATAGAGCACCCGAGCTGGAGCTTCGCTCATTCCTATTAACTATAGACAGTCTGTTGTTGCTCTGAATCACAAACACTGGGACTCGTCTCACCTGCCATCATCTCACAATGTGAGTCTGTGGAGCTGAAAAACTGTCCTGTCAAACATTTCATTTCTCTGCTTTTCCTTCTCTCCCACAGTTCTTCAGCCGTTTGCAGAAACAGAAAATATCTGAAAAAAAGTGATTTGCTCAAAGAAAAGAGTTTATTAACCAAACTCTTTGAACCTCACACAGGATTTGAACTGAAAAAATATTTTTTAAAAAAACCATAAACTGCAGTAAGTGAACTGACCTCAGAGTCTCCAGTCTACAGTTTGGACTCTCCAGTCCAGCAGACAGCAGCTTCACTCCTGAGTCCTTCAGCCAGTTGTAACTCAGGTCCAGCTCTCTCAGACGGGAGGGATTGGACTTCAGAGCTGAGGCCACAACTTCACAGTGAGTCTCTGAGATTCCACAGCCACAAAGTCTGTCATAATACAGAAATCACAAAATATATTATAAAGAGGAAATTTTATATTTACTTCACGCATTTCATGTTCGTCTGCTCTGATTAACATTTGCTCCTCACATCAGTGGCTCAGATCATCTCATCTCACTGTGATTGACATGAAACAATAGTTCTCATCACTCTGGCTGCTGCCTCCAGACTTTTAATCTTTGTTTTGCTTTAATCTTGTTGATGAAGGGAGAGAAAATGTCATTTGCATATTTCCTGCTACCAAAAGAGCGTGGTGACATGTAAATGTAAATGCAACAGACTGGGGGTGTTTCATGTTGTAGAAAATGACATTTTCATTTGAATTTAGACTTAAATATTGCTGCATAAACACAAAATCAGATTTAATTGCTTACATTGCATTTCAATTTTCAAAACTGAATGAACATTTATTGTCCAATGTACAGTAATGTATGACTTTTAAACAGCTTTTCCATTTTCATTTTAAAATGGTCAGAGTGCACATACAAGTACTTGAAAACGAAAATGCAAATTCATTTTTTAATTTTTTCTCAAATCACACGTGGAAAATTATGATGATATTACGAAATTACATTTACATTTTCCAGTTTGCATCCTGAGATCCTGATTTCAATGAGACTTCCTGTTTAAATCACAGATTAAATACATTTTAATATTGCCTCCTTTAGGCCTCCACAGTTGTGAGTTTACAATGACAATAATTACAATTCTTCCTCAGCGTTGAGGAGCTGTGAAGCAGATTGTGCAGCCATGTTTGGTCTATGGTGTTCTTCTGGTGACACTGGCTGACTTCCTCACTGAACTACTAATCAACATATAATTTATGATGTTCATCACATCTGGACTCACTTGGCCTTTCTGCAGTTCCTCACAGCTGGAATCAGTCTCAGTCGTCCCTCCTCTGATGTGTTGTACTTCTTCAGGTCAAACTCATCCAGAACCTCCTCCGACATCTGCAGCATGTAGGCCAGAGCTGAGCAGTGGATCACAGACAGTTTCTTCTTTGATCTGTCCTCTGACTTCAGGAACTCTTGGATCTCCTGATAAACTGAGCGGTCGTTCATCTCCATCAGACAGTGGAAGATGCTGATGCTTCTGTCAGGAGAGATGTCACCACTGATCATCTTCTTCAGGTTCTCGTTGGCTCTCTGGATGATCTCTGGGCTGCTCTCTGTCCAACCCAGCAGGCCTCGTAAGAGACTCTGGTTAGATTCCAGAGTGAGACCATGAAGGAAGCGAACAAACAGGTCCAGGTGACCATTTTTACTCTCAAGGGATTTCTCCATGGCTCTCTTCAGGAAAAATTCCCCCATGAAAGCCTCAATTACCTTTGTCGTCCAGTTGTTATAACAGTGGAACATGTAGACTGCAGCCAGAAACTCCTGAATGCTCAGATGAACAAAGCAGTAGACTGTTTTCTGGAAGATCACACACTCTCTTTTGAAGATCTCTGTACAAACTCCTGAGTACACCAAGGCCTCTGTGACATCAAGACCACACTGCTCCAGGTCTTCTTGGTAGAACATGATGCTTCCTTTCTCCAGATGTTCAAATGCCAGCCTTCCCAGTTTCAGAAGAACGTCCTTGTCGGCCTCCGTCACCTCCCGTGGACGCGTCTCATGACCCTCATCATACTTGTGCCTCTTCCTCTTTGTCTGAACCAGCAGGAAGTGTGAGTACATGTCAGTCAGGGTCTTGGGCAGCTCTCCTCTCTGCTCTCTAGTCAACATGTGCTCCAGAACTGTAGCAGTGATCCAGCAGAAGACTGGGATCTGACACATGATGTGGAGGCTCCTGGATGTCTTCATGTGTGAGATGATTGTGCTGGACAGCTCTTCATCACTGAATCTCCTCCTGAAGTACTCCTCCCTCTGTTCCTCAGTGAAGCCTCGTAC
>JBBMOC010001468.1:0-11584 GCA_037975185.1 Centropyge bicolor | reverse complement strand
TCGATCATGTTGATTCGCTCTGTACAACATCAGGAAGATTAGACCCTTCCTGTCTGAACATGCAGCACAGCTCCTGGTACAGGCTGCAGTAATATCACGCATCGACTACTGCAGCTCCTGACTGGCAGGCCTCCCCGCATGCACGGTCAAACCTCTGCGGATGATCCAGAATGCAGCAGCACGTCTGGTTTTCAACCAGCCAAAAACAGCACATGTCACTGTTCAGATCGCTCCACTGGCTCCAGCTGCTGCTGCATCAAATTCAAAGCTCTTACACTTGCCTGCAAAACCACAACAAAAACAGCTCCCTCCTACCTGAACACCCTGATTCAGGTCTACACTCCGTCCCTCTCACTACGCTCGACCAGTGAAAGGCGCCTGATACAACCACCTCAAAAGGGCCAGAGGTCAATTGCTAGACTCTTCTCCTCTGTGGTTCCCCGGTGGTGGAACGAGTTACCAAACTCTGTTCGATCTGCAGAGTCACTCTCAGTCTTTAAGAGAAGACTAAAGACCCAGCTCTTCACTGAACACCTTGGCACTTGATAAACTCCTATAAAATGAACACACATACACACACACACACACACACACACACACAAACACCAAAAAAAAAAAAAAAAAAAAAAAAAGTCTAATTGTATGTTGTCATGTTTGTCCTCACTGCCTGTAGACACAGGCCCTATCTAACTTGAACCTTGACTTTTTTGGCACTTATCCAGGTTGTTTTCTCCTGACTAGATCCTTGCTTGTGTTGTATTTACTCTCAGATGTACGTCGCTTTGGACAAAAGCGTCTGCTAAATGAAATTGTAGAATTGTAGAATTGTTGTCAATAGCCAGACTCTGTGGTTCCCCGGTGGTGGAACGAGTTACCAAACTCTGCTCGATCTGCAGAGTCACTCTCAGTCAGTCTCTTAAGACTCAGCTCTTCATTGAACAACTTGGCACTTGATAAACTCCTATAAAAAAAAACCCAAAAAACAAACTGTTGTCTGATTGTATGTTGTAATGGATTCCCTCCAGGCCCTAACTAACTTGGACTTTGTTTTATGACATTTATGCAGGTTGTTCTCTCCTGACTAGATCCTTGCTTGTGTTGTATTTATTCTCAGATGTACGTCGCTTTGGACAAACGTGTCTGCTAAATGAAATTGTAAAATTGTAGAATTGCAGCAGCAAACCACAGCCTCCCAGACACTGTTCAGAGAGGTGTCCTGTTTTCCTTCACTGTACATCTCACATTGAAGAAGGGCCCACAAGTTCTCAATAGGGTTTAGGTCAGGTGAGGAAGGGGGCCATGCCATTATTCTTTCATCTTTAGTGGAGTACTTTGATGCATGAGATGGAGCACTGTCCTGCATAAGAATCATAAAAATTCTTGAAAGATGCAGATGTTTTCCTGTACCACCGTGTGAAGAAAGTGTCTTCTAGAAACTGGCAGTAGGTTTGGGAGTTGAGTTTGAGTCCATCTTCAACCCAAAAAGGTCCAACAAGCTCATCTTTAATAATTCCAGCCCATACCAGTACCCCACCTCCACTTTACTGGCGTCTGAGTCGGAGTGGAGCTCTACGCCCATTGCTGATCCATCAAGAGTCAATCTCATCTCATTAGTCCATAAAACCACTGAAAAATCTGTCTTCAGATATTTCTTGGCACAGTCTTGCTGTTTCAACTTATGTGTCTTGTTCACTGGTGGTCGGGTTTCAGCCTCTCTTACCTCAGCCATGTCTCTAAGCACGAAACACCTGGTACTTCTGGACACTCCAGGTAGGTTGCAGTTCTGGAACATGACTGCAGGACAATGGGTTCCCGGCAGCTTCACATTTGATTCCTCTCGAAACGTTTCCAGTTAATTTGCATCTTTTTCTCTCAACACCTTTTGCATTTGCAACAAAACAGTTGATGGTTCTGTGTTCACGTTTTAATATCTTGGCAATTTCAAGAGTGCTGCATCCCTCTGAAAGATGTTTCTTCTTGACTTTCCAGAGTCTGTTAGATCTCTTTTCTGGCCCATTTTGCCTGAACAAAAGAAGCTGCCTAATAACTGTACACACCTGATGTAGGGTGTTGATGTGCACATCATCTAGTATGCTTAAATCCAATAGGCATTCAAGTTATTCAGCTTGGAGTTGGAAGGTATGCATAACATGGACGATATGGTCAAAATATTCCTCTGCCTGATAATTGTGCACACAGTGGAATGGGCAGGACCTTTGCCCCCAGATCGGCCTGAATTATTGGTTATTCGGATTCAATGAGTTGGAAACATTCCTCAGAGATTCTAGTCCATGTTGACATGATAGCATCACACAGTCGCTGCACATTTGTCAGCTGCACGTTCATGCTGTGACTCTACATCCACAACATCCCAAAGGTGCTCTGCTGGATTGAGATCTGGTGACTGCGGAGGCCATTGTAGTACACTAAACTCATTGTCATGTGGAACCAGCTTGAGATGTTACTATGTTACGCATTAGCAAAAGTTGAGCCAGGTTCAGTATGCTGTTATATGCTTTTGGGAACTTGTGAATGCCTGCCATGTTTTTTCTTTTTTGTTTTCGTGTTCCTGTCTTTATTTGTCTGACTGTCTTTTTTTCTAGTGACACTGCCGTCAATAAAAATAAAAGTCAGAGAATTTTGCACAGCAGTCTGTTGAATCTATATGCTATATTTGTAGTATTATTTTTACATTTTGTGAATTTCCCCACTGTTGGATGAATAAAGGTATATCTTTTCAAATGCCATTCAAAATCACTTGCACTATGGTTTTAGAACTTTCACCATGTACCTGAAAATCCAAAGAAAGAACAAACAAATTTTGGTCAGAACCTACCAACATGACTTCAGATACATTTGCATCCTGACCTGTGGTGCCAGAAACATGACAGTCGGAAGGTTCAGCAGACACCTCAGCTCCTTCCAGGGAGTCTCCCTGCAGGGGGGCAGCAGGGTTGGAGCAGGCCGGCTGCTCAGGGACAAATGTAGGCCCTCAGCTACCAGCATCTCCAGGTACAATGATACCTGGGAGACTCTGAAGATCCAGTCCTCCAGACAGGAAACATCACAACCTCCCTGATCTGAGGAGTGAAAAAGAGTGTGCAGAGGAGAGGAGAGAGAGGAGAGGACAGAAGCATCAGTCACATTACCTCACTATTAATATGTTCTAAAACCTTCCAATCATATGTTTACCGGTGGGTTTGAGCTCAGAACACATCTGTTCTGCCAGGAGTCGGACACCCAGGGAACCATCACCCATTCTCTCTGGATTCCAGCCCTGCAGACGCCCTCTGTGGACCAGAATCTGAACTACAGCAGAAATCAGGTCCTGTAGAAGCTAAGGAGAAAGGGACAAGGATCAGAGTAGGGAGTCAGTAGGGAAGGATACAGGAAGTTGAGTGAAAAGGAGGGCTGTGACAAAAGACAAAATAGTAGAAGAGAAAAACCTCAAAAAGTGACACATGAATTCCTTTTGAATCTTACCCTCTACCCACCTCTGCTACCTGCTCACACGTGACAACCTTAGGCAGCCCTGCTTCACACTGGGACATGGCCATGATGAGAGGACCCCGCTCTTCTGCAGTGCCTCGCAAGGTGTCTGCTAGAAAGATGACCAATTGCTCTCGACTTACTCCGGAGGTGGCAGAAGTGCTGGACTTCCCAGAGGCTGTGGGGGCTGCCAGTCCACTGTCGATACTACACATGCACTGGTAGACCCTTCTCACCATGGAGTCTGGTGCCAGCTGGCCCATTGTGGACTGAGAGAGAGAAAAAGAGGAGTTGAACACACTGGTACAAATTACCTTTCCCTGGCTGATGTATTGTCACAACAAGAATCAGTTTTATTGCCAAGAAGGTTTTCGCATACAAGGAATTTGCCTTGGTGTTTTGGTGAAACTTTATCTCATGATATGACAGATCAATTTTTTATTTTTATTTATTTATTTATTTTACCTCAGAACAGTTTCATGGTCATGCATTGAGTGTTAATCTCACATTGACAATATTTGTTTCTGTTGGAAACTGTTGGAATGACGTCTATTTCCTGCTTTAACAGACACACCTGTAGCATCTCCAGTGTTAGAGTCTTCCCTGCTGGAGCTTTCCCTGCAGCACCCCCTTGGAGTCTGTCGAAGACCCCCTCCACCACCGGCCGCTCCTCGGGACGGAAGCGTGCCAGCCGCTTCTGCACCACCACACTGTCTGTGTTACCCATGGTGTTCTGCAGAACACTTCAAGGAAAAATCCACCCTGAACAGAAAGCATATTGTGCCTTATTGATTTCAGACAGTATATTCATGTACTGTATCTATATATTTAAATAACATAAAACTGGGTTGTGACTTTGTGACGATATCAACTGACTCTGTACACTTGGCACACTCCAATCATATAAATTTCAATTGAATTTAGGAACTACAGAAACAAATGTGTTCAAAACCACTTGTCGTCCTTATTGAATTGATTGATTATTCAGCATCCAGGGTAGCAGTTCCCAACCATTTTGAGCATCATGACATCTTAAAATGAATCAATATCTACTTGTGACCCATCATCACAGGCCATTGTCTTCATGTGGACTTATCTTCTGATTCTAATATTGTTAATCAATTTATTGTTTTCAAAACTTTTGTGTAACAAACCTCTCTTCTGAATTCTTGTGACCCCCTCAGATGTACCTCATGAGCCCCTGGAGGGTCCTAACCCCCAGACTGTGAACCAGTGATCTATACTATATATTATAGTAATGATTGATCTCAGCTCTATGCTAGGGCAGACCATAACCACAATACCGTACGATTCAAATAAGGCAATACTGAAATAACTTTTTCTCGACCAGACGATACAGAGGTAAAGTAAAACAGCAGGACAAAACGCTACAAAACTATGAAATGTTAACTGGCTAAATGTCTTAGGAGTCATGTTCAACACGATGAAGACATTTAAAGACGTAGTAATCAATGAAACCTTTAAAAGCAGTGTTTAATAGTGTCCATGAGTAAATACAATAACGTTTTTATTTTGGACTTTGGATGATTAGCTCGTGCTAACTAGCAAAGCACAGCATTATTTTCTAAACCCTACGTAAATGGCTAAATATGAAATACTTGAATAAATAACCTGCATGATGTTGTTAAAGCTAGACAAATTCAGCATTAACACTGGATGTGTCTGGGTATCGCTAACCTTTTACAGAAGAGCAGCTAAGCTTTCCATCCTGCATCTAGTGACAGCAAAATAAACATTTCCTGGTGTTTATAACGATGGCACGTAGGTTAGCCAATCAAATGACACAAATGTTCACCTGCTTCATCGTGATTGGTCCATGGTGTCAGGAGGCGGAGACAATTGTCGTTGGTTCGTAGGGGTATGTTCAATAACACACTGGGTCCGTCGTCTTTTTTGATCTTAAATGTACGACACTTTGTAAAGTCGGCGATAAAAATCAATCGCGTGTCTTTCTGTCCAACAAGCATACTGCAGAATTTATACTGCACTAATCACAAAGTGCAATGAGCAGCACACGTTAGCATTAAACATTCAAACATTCAAAGGTTGGAAATAACGCTTAGAAAATCAATTTTAGTAAAGGGAAAAGGAAAAAATGGGATATGCATAAAAAAGAGCATGAAACATAGCTACAGTAGGTTAATGGTAACTCCTGCATTAGTCACAAACATATAGTTTTCCAGAACATTAATAGTAAATCCCAACAGGTTGTGAGTGTGGATCTGATGGCATCAATCACATTCCCATATCTATTTTAATCCCATAACTGATTTCATGCAAGCAGACAAATTATTTACACAAAAACTCAATGCAAGCCAATACAACAGCCTAGTGATTTACAGTACAATGAGGAGGAACTGTCGCTATCCCGTCTCTCACCAGCAGAGGCTGCACAGGAGCAAGTGAAGAGAGAGCGAGCCCTCTGCAGAAACTGCAGGCAGTTGAAAAATGCCTTTTAAGGGCATGAGGCTTACTATGCGAGTGCACCGAGCTGGGTGTGTTGCATTGTAATGAAGTCTTGTAGGACAGTGGATGCGCCCGTGTCGACACAGCTGAATGTGTAGGTGACGTGCAGCCATCTGCCCACGTCAAGTAAACAAAGTGGTGTAAACAGGATACCAGTGATGAATCAGTGTGTGCAGCAGGGGATGAACCACGAAGCAAGAAAACCATGTCTGAAGTCTCTGCAGTGCATTTCCTGTAAAAATCCACTTCTAAGGTCAATTTATAGGACGTGATTCTGAAAGAGTGACCTGACAAAACACTGAAGCATTTCATTCTCATCAGTTCATATAAACACACAGGTAACACAGGTAAATGGTGTAAACCTATGGTAATCAGTTTAACCGAAATCTCTCAGAATGCAAAGTTAAACAAGATGCAGCGTGCACACGGTTCAGTGCATTATATTTTTAGTGAATTCTAACAGAGGTTTGTCTGATTTTATACAGAGCGCACAAAGTGAAAAAAAACAGTCAGTGTGGCAGCATTTTGAAAGGACTTAACATGAGCTCTTGTGTAATCATTGTGCTCTTGCACAAGCAACATGTTTGCACATAATTAAACACAATCAGCTGAAGGGGAGAGATTTATAATGAGACGCTTAAAATCCACTTTTGTGTTCCTTTACAAGCTGTTGAAAGTGAGAACATGAATCCAAATGTGTCTGCAAGACGCAGTGTCGTGTGTCAAAGTGAAAGAACTGAATCTAAATTCACAATTCAACTGCTTTGGCAACTAGTTCCCACATGACTGCCCCAGCATGAATCAAACAAGTCTGGACACTTTTGTTATGAACTCATATAAACCTCAAACAGTTTACAACAAAATGTAGGACTGATGATACCAAACTGGGTTACTCCCCAGGAACTGGGACTGTGCTGCTTTTGCTGAACAGTGACCATAAATTGAATCCATACATTTTACTGCTTATCACACACACACAAACACTGCACAGCAGCAACTACAACTGGCAATCATTGTCTCTTATATCACATTATGACAAGCTCAATAGGAACAGATCATTTGAAGAGTATAACAATATTTACTGAGAAGCAAGGTGGAATGTGTCAGAACAAAAATCTTCCTTATTGAACTTTCAATTTGATGTTCACTTTTTACAGCTATCTACCAGGACTGGTGTTGTAAAACCTATAGGTGTCATCAGACAAACTTAGATCAGTCTCTCTCTCTCTCCTTCTCTTTGCTCTATTCATTCTTACTTGCTCTGTTTCTGTTGCCTCATTTGTGCATCAAGCAGGTAGAGACAGAAACAGGCGATACACACGGTTCACTCTTATATGTCTGTTATGTTAGAGTGAAAAAAGAAACGTGGCTTGATTACTATAAACTGTGTTCACTACTCTATACTGATTCAGCTGTCAACAAGTTGAGACTTGAGAAGTGAGTCTTGTCAGTTCTTCTTTTCTCTTCCCTTTGCCCACTCGCCCTCGTCTCACTAACATCCCTATATGGTAAAAGTCTCACTGCTGACTGACTGCACAGGAAATCCACTCTTTGAATGCCAAGTTCAAAAAAAGAAGAAAAGCCACACACCACACATGCACACTGATAGACTGAACTTGTCACCAGACTTCAAAGTGCTCTTGCATATCTATTTCAAGAAATGTTGTTCTGTGCTGGCTTGTGCATGTCGTTGTATTTACTTGCACTTCCTGTAATTTGTCTGTATTCTCAGTTCAGAGATACATATAATGAACACGATCCCATTAAATTTTCATTCAGTCTTAGAAGAGTTTCTGGAGAGAAAGACACAATGACTTGCATTAAAAACAATCCTGACCCAAAGCATTTTTCTGTCTCTTGACATGAATGACACATGAAGCCTGTCACAGGGGGAACTGTGTGCTTCCCAGGTCTCACAGTAAAACAACACAAATGAGTTCCTATATACATTCCTCTCCCCTGCCTGAGCACTTTGCATGTGTGTACTGAAGCATTTCAATGGGGAGGACACACCTCTGGGTCCGAGACCATTTTTGTTTTTTTACAGGACACCTGACATTTTCCTTTGCATGTGTGAAAGAACCACACTGTCCCACCTCAGGCTGCATCTGCGCCACATTGTTCACTTCTTGTCGTGTGGTTCATTGGTAGATGGCAATCAAATAAAATACGTCTTCTGTGTCGTCAGACGTTCATGTTCTGATGACACTTGTTGGGATGGTTACTGGTCACATAGAACTTGATCTTTTATTGAATCATCCCTGTGAAACACAGAATGAAATACTTGCATGAGAGTGAGCAATCATACAGTAGAACAAACACACACAAATATATACACACACACACTTTTTTTTTTTTTTTTTTTACAATATCTTTATTGAGTTTTTGTTACAAAATAATTAATAATATGCTCAACATAAAATAAGCCATAAGCAACATATTCCCCCCAAATAAATAAATAAATGAAAGCAAAAATGAAAATAAATAAATACATTTAAAAAAAAATAAAATAAAATAAATGTACATATAATAAAAAATAAATACATAACATACAGCTCAACAAATCAGCACCATTATCAATATTAATTAGCCTCGTAACATCTGAGAAACTCAAAATCCCCTCCCCTTCCTCTGACAATGTAAGTAAGTCGTTCCATTACAATACAAGATGCCATCTCCCTCACCTACATATGTATTGAGGGTATGTCCATTTTCTTCCAGTATAAAGATATCAACCTCCTGGCCTGCCACACACACACACTTATTCAGAATCATATCTCCTTCTGTCAGTGAAAAACAGCTTCCCCATTCCGGTTTGTGTAATGGCAGCTGATTCTTCTGCTGAAATAATCTGTCATGTCATCACATGGTTCATGTGGGTGTTGGGACTTCTGCATGCCGGTGCAACCTTGTGAAACAGACCTGTTGCAGAAGGGAGCCTCAGTGCACCTGTGAGGCAGAAGAAGGTCAGATGTTCCACATCTCACAAAAGTCACAGTTTTAATTGTCAATCACAGGTGTAAGTAATAACACAACGGCTGCATTCCACATTCCACATGCACCAGCTCCAGGGTCCTGGGTAGTGCCATCACTAATGTTATTAGTAACACCTGCTGTTCCTTCCATGATAAAACTACATTCATGTCAGACTTCAGTCCAGTGATTAATTGTTTATACTTTTGCTGTTTTGGTGGAAGCTCCTGGCCATCTCCGACACACTCACAGGTTGGAGGTCATCATTGTTTAACTTTGCCCTTTGCCCTTTACATGTTTGACAAGCAGGCAGACTGATAGTGTTTGTCAATGGAGAAAACTTTATTGGGGCTGAGAGTGGTTCAATTGTTACTGTTCCTTATCTTACCATGCCTGGTATGAGAGAGGCCCACAGGCTTATCTGGTTTGAACTTTTACAGTGCATGTACATTTACAGTAAACGTTTGACAATAAAGCTGCTGAAAGTAAATTTGTATGAATCTGTTGAAAGGGTCTAAATTACATTAAGTGCTGCATTACATTTGTAGACATTTAGATAAAATCTGTTCTTGCGTATCCAGACTCTCTTCTCGATACAACAGGCCTAACGTCATGGATCACACAGATACAGCCATAGCTTACAGATCAGTGCCTGATTCCTCAGAGAGCTCTCCACTGGACTCCTGCCTTGATCGACAGTGATATTAGTAAAACTGGTTTTGGAGTCGTTCAGAGTGCCATTAACATGCACAGCCACTTTAATCTTTATTATAAAGACGTGTGCGCAGAGGCAGTGACCTTTCACTGTAACCCCACGGCCACAGAGACGGAGCAGGTTACATAAATGACTAACTATTTTACTGGTTACCACTGATCCATGCAGAGCAGAGAGTTATAGTCTCATTAAACCAGAGTAGAATCTTCAGCAGGAAGTTACAGTGAAGAGAAAATGAAGGATAAAAAAAGGAGAGTAATTGTTGAAGACAGCAAAAAGGGGGTCAGAGAGCAGAGTTATGTAAGATACTGCTGTGTTCTGTCAGACAGAGACAGACAAAAGGGAAAAGGAAGAGGGGAGGAGGAAAGGAGACACATGTTGCCTCAAGGTATAAGACTGAGATGAGGGTGAGTGGAGCTGTTGTGTAGGCTGAGCGTCGACTGATGCAAACATGAGACACTCACAAGAGGACACAAACAACTCTCCTGACTTAACAGGCAGATGTGAAAATGTCGGGTAAGTGACACGATGCAGTACAGTACAATACAGTGGGACACAATGCAATACAATATAATAAATAAGAAACAACAAAATATTGTGATATCAATATTATCATATCACTGACCTGATATGAAATGACATTATAATTACAATATGATGCAACATTTACAATACATGTATTATGAAAGATATGATACAATGAGATACATATTATATGATAAATGTATAATATCTGACATTATGATACAATATATAAGATTCAGTTCAGTTTTATTTGTATAGCGCCAAATCACAACAGAAGTCATCTCAAGGCACTTTACATCCAGAGCAGGTCTACACCATACTCTTTATGATATTACTTTATGATATTACTAATCAATAACATCCTGCACTTGATGTAATGTGATGGGAGAAGATGCCATGTAATACAGTGAGATACAAGATGATTCAATACACAAATGACAAAAGACACAAATTAATGCACTATGATACATTCCAACAGAGTACAATATGCCCAATACAATACAATACACAGTTATAAAATTGAGATACTTCAAGATCTAATACAACAATACACTGACACGATATGTTGTGATATGATGAAGCACAATGAAATGTCATGATAATCTTGGTAAAGTATAGTATAATATGACACAATATATAATATATATCATAAAATGATATGCTGCAAATGCATAAAGACAGAGCAGTATGATGGTATACACTGTATGCAGTACAACACATAAGACACTTTGATTGTTAAATGTATCATGTAGGTGTTGACAAAGAAAAAAGAAAATGATGGTCATTCATTTAGAGTAATCCTATAAAACCTCACCCTCGTCCAATGGGCACAGGACAACAATGAAGAGATGTTTTTTTTCTTAACATTGATCAATTTCCAATAGTTTTTATCTTCTATTAACTTGGAATTAAAATGGCGTCCTCCTCACAAGGGTTTATTGTTATATTATATTATATATATAGTTTATTATATAATTATAAACGTTGGATCATTTCAGCTAATACAAAGATACTCCATTAAGTCTGTTTGACAAATGAATCTTCAGTCACACTGACTCAGGACAAAGTGTCACGAGTATAATTCCAGTGGACAAAATTGACTTTTCTCCTCCTTGCACTGCATTTCTTTGCTCAGACTAGGTCAGTCTTCTTTATAATAACCTTTACAACAGGAAGTGACCGGCACATTTCACTGTCTTTACATACAGACACAGATAAGGACTTCTGCTAAGTTACGCTTAACCTCTACAACGATTATAGAAATGTTGAGCCAGAAGAGGAACACACACACACACACACACACACACACACACACACACACACACATAAACACACACACACACACATGCACACACACATACACACACACACACACACACACACACACACACACAC
>JBBMOC010001467.1:0-11585 GCA_037975185.1 Centropyge bicolor | reverse complement strand
TCGATCATGTTGATTCGCTCTGTACAACATCAGGAAGATTAGACCCTTCCTGTCTGAACATGCAGCACAGCTCCTGGTACAGGCTGCAGTAATATCACGCATCGACTACTGCAGCTCCTGACTGGCAGGCCTCCCCGCATGCACGGTCAAACCTCTGCGGATGATCCAGAATGCAGCAGCACGTCTGGTTTTCAACCAGCCAAAAACAGCACATGTCACTGTTCAGATCGCTCCACTGGCTCCAGCTGCTGCTGCATCAAATTCAAAGCTCTTACACTTGCCTGCAAAACCACAACAAAAACAGCTCCCTCCTACCTGAACACCCTGATTCAGGTCTACACTCCGTCCCTCTCACTACGCTCGACCAGTGAAAGGCGCCTGATACAACCACCTCAAAAGGGCCAGAGGTCAATTGCTAGACTCTTCTCCTCTGTGGTTCCCCGGTGGTGGAACGAGTTACCAAACTCTGTTCGATCTGCAGAGTCACTCTCAGTCTTTAAGAGAAGACTAAAGACCCAGCTCTTCACTGAACACCTTGGCACTTGATAAACTCCTATAAAATGAACACACATACACACACACACACACACACACACACACAAACACCAAAAAAAAAAAAAAAAAAAAAAAAAGTCTAATTGTATGTTGTCATGTTTGTCCTCACTGCCTGTAGACACAGGCCCTATCTAACTTGAACCTTGACTTTTTTGGCACTTATCCAGGTTGTTTTCTCCTGACTAGATCCTTGCTTGTGTTGTATTTACTCTCAGATGTACGTCGCTTTGGACAAAAGCGTCTGCTAAATGAAATTGTAGAATTGTAGAATTGTTGTCAATAGCCAGACTCTGTGGTTCCCCGGTGGTGGAACGAGTTACCAAACTCTGCTCGATCTGCAGAGTCACTCTCAGTCAGTCTCTTAAGACTCAGCTCTTCATTGAACAACTTGGCACTTGATAAACTCCTATAAAAAAAAACCCAAAAAACAAACTGTTGTCTGATTGTATGTTGTAATGGATTCCCTCCAGGCCCTAACTAACTTGGACTTTGTTTTATGACATTTATGCAGGTTGTTCTCTCCTGACTAGATCCTTGCTTGTGTTGTATTTATTCTCAGATGTACGTCGCTTTGGACAAACGTGTCTGCTAAATGAAATTGTAAAATTGTAGAATTGCAGCAGCAAACCACAGCCTCCCAGACACTGTTCAGAGAGGTGTCCTGTTTTCCTTCACTGTACATCTCACATTGAAGAAGGGCCCACAAGTTCTCAATAGGGTTTAGGTCAGGTGAGGAAGGGGGCCATGCCATTATTCTTTCATCTTTAGTGGAGTACTTTGATGCATGAGATGGAGCACTGTCCTGCATAAGAATCATAAAAATTCTTGAAAGATGCAGATGTTTTCCTGTACCACCGTGTGAAGAAAGTGTCTTCTAGAAACTGGCAGTAGGTTTGGGAGTTGAGTTTGAGTCCATCTTCAACCCAAAAAGGTCCAACAAGCTCATCTTTAATAATTCCAGCCCATACCAGTACCCCACCTCCACTTTACTGGCGTCTGAGTCGGAGTGGAGCTCTACGCCCATTGCTGATCCATCAAGAGTCAATCTCATCTCATTAGTCCATAAAACCACTGAAAAATCTGTCTTCAGATATTTCTTGGCACAGTCTTGCTGTTTCAACTTATGTGTCTTGTTCACTGGTGGTCGGGTTTCAGCCTCTCTTACCTCAGCCATGTCTCTAAGCACGAAACACCTGGTACTTCTGGACACTCCAGGTAGGTTGCAGTTCTGGAACATGACTGCAGGACAATGGGTTCCCGGCAGCTTCACATTTGATTCCTCTCGAAACGTTTCCAGTTAATTTGCATCTTTTTCTCTCAACACCTTTTGCATTTGCAACAAAACAGTTGATGGTTCTGTGTTCACGTTTTAATATCTTGGCAATTTCAAGAGTGCTGCATCCCTCTGAAAGATGTTTCTTCTTGACTTTCCAGAGTCTGTTAGATCTCTTTTCTGGCCCATTTTGCCTGAACAAAAGAAGCTGCCTAATAACTGTACACACCTGATGTAGGGTGTTGATGTGCACATCATCTAGTATGCTTAAATCCAATAGGCATTCAAGTTATTCAGCTTGGAGTTGGAAGGTATGCATAACATGGACGATATGGTCAAAATATTCCTCTGCCTGATAATTGTGCACACAGTGGAATGGGCAGGACCTTTGCCCCCAGATCGGCCTGAATTATTGGTTATTCGGATTCAATGAGTTGGAAACATTCCTCAGAGATTCTAGTCCATGTTGACATGATAGCATCACACAGTCGCTGCACATTTGTCAGCTGCACGTTCATGCTGTGACTCTACATCCACAACATCCCAAAGGTGCTCTGCTGGATTGAGATCTGGTGACTGCGGAGGCCATTGTAGTACACTAAACTCATTGTCATGTGGAACCAGCTTGAGATGTTACTATGTTACGCATTAGCAAAAGTTGAGCCAGGTTCAGTATGCTGTTATATGCTTTTGGGAACTTGTGAATGCCTGCCATGTTTTTTCTTTTTTGTTTTCGTGTTCCTGTCTTTATTTGTCTGACTGTCTTTTTTTCTAGTGACACTGCCGTCAATAAAAATAAAAGTCAGAGAATTTTGCACAGCAGTCTGTTGAATCTATATGCTATATTTGTAGTATTATTTTTACATTTTGTGAATTTCCCCACTGTTGGATGAATAAAGGTATATCTTTTCAAATGCCATTCAAAATCACTTGCACTATGGTTTTAGAACTTTCACCATGTACCTGAAAATCCAAAGAAAGAACAAACAAATTTTGGTCAGAACCTACCAACATGACTTCAGATACATTTGCATCCTGACCTGTGGTGCCAGAAACATGACAGTCGGAAGGTTCAGCAGACACCTCAGCTCCTTCCAGGGAGTCTCCCTGCAGGGGGGCAGCAGGGTTGGAGCAGGCCGGCTGCTCAGGGACAAATGTAGGCCCTCAGCTACCAGCATCTCCAGGTACAATGATACCTGGGAGACTCTGAAGATCCAGTCCTCCAGACAGGAAACATCACAACCTCCCTGATCTGAGGAGTGAAAAAGAGTGTGCAGAGGAGAGGAGAGAGAGGAGAGGACAGAAGCATCAGTCACATTACCTCACTATTAATATGTTCTAAAACCTTCCAATCATATGTTTACCGGTGGGTTTGAGCTCAGAACACATCTGTTCTGCCAGGAGTCGGACACCCAGGGAACCATCACCCATTCTCTCTGGATTCCAGCCCTGCAGACGCCCTCTGTGGACCAGAATCTGAACTACAGCAGAAATCAGGTCCTGTAGAAGCTAAGGAGAAAGGGACAAGGATCAGAGTAGGGAGTCAGTAGGGAAGGATACAGGAAGTTGAGTGAAAAGGAGGGCTGTGACAAAAGACAAAATAGTAGAAGAGAAAAACCTCAAAAAGTGACACATGAATTCCTTTTGAATCTTACCCTCTACCCACCTCTGCTACCTGCTCACACGTGACAACCTTAGGCAGCCCTGCTTCACACTGGGACATGGCCATGATGAGAGGACCCCGCTCTTCTGCAGTGCCTCGCAAGGTGTCTGCTAGAAAGATGACCAATTGCTCTCGACTTACTCCGGAGGTGGCAGAAGTGCTGGACTTCCCAGAGGCTGTGGGGGCTGCCAGTCCACTGTCGATACTACACATGCACTGGTAGACCCTTCTCACCATGGAGTCTGGTGCCAGCTGGCCCATTGTGGACTGAGAGAGAGAAAAAGAGGAGTTGAACACACTGGTACAAATTACCTTTCCCTGGCTGATGTATTGTCACAACAAGAATCAGTTTTATTGCCAAGAAGGTTTTCGCATACAAGGAATTTGCCTTGGTGTTTTGGTGAAACTTTATCTCATGATATGACAGATCAATTTTTTATTTTTATTTATTTATTTATTTTACCTCAGAACAGTTTCATGGTCATGCATTGAGTGTTAATCTCACATTGACAATATTTGTTTCTGTTGGAAACTGTTGGAATGACGTCTATTTCCTGCTTTAACAGACACACCTGTAGCATCTCCAGTGTTAGAGTCTTCCCTGCTGGAGCTTTCCCTGCAGCACCCCCTTGGAGTCTGTCGAAGACCCCCTCCACCACCGGCCGCTCCTCGGGACGGAAGCGTGCCAGCCGCTTCTGCACCACCACACTGTCTGTGTTACCCATGGTGTTCTGCAGAACACTTCAAGGAAAAATCCACCCTGAACAGAAAGCATATTGTGCCTTATTGATTTCAGACAGTATATTCATGTACTGTATCTATATATTTAAATAACATAAAACTGGGTTGTGACTTTGTGACGATATCAACTGACTCTGTACACTTGGCACACTCCAATCATATAAATTTCAATTGAATTTAGGAACTACAGAAACAAATGTGTTCAAAACCACTTGTCGTCCTTATTGAATTGATTGATTATTCAGCATCCAGGGTAGCAGTTCCCAACCATTTTGAGCATCATGACATCTTAAAATGAATCAATATCTACTTGTGACCCATCATCACAGGCCATTGTCTTCATGTGGACTTATCTTCTGATTCTAATATTGTTAATCAATTTATTGTTTTCAAAACTTTTGTGTAACAAACCTCTCTTCTGAATTCTTGTGACCCCCTCAGATGTACCTCATGAGCCCCTGGAGGGTCCTAACCCCCAGACTGTGAACCAGTGATCTATACTATATATTATAGTAATGATTGATCTCAGCTCTATGCTAGGGCAGACCATAACCACAATACCGTACGATTCAAATAAGGCAATACTGAAATAACTTTTTCTCGACCAGACGATACAGAGGTAAAGTAAAACAGCAGGACAAAACGCTACAAAACTATGAAATGTTAACTGGCTAAATGTCTTAGGAGTCATGTTCAACACGATGAAGACATTTAAAGACGTAGTAATCAATGAAACCTTTAAAAGCAGTGTTTAATAGTGTCCATGAGTAAATACAATAACGTTTTTATTTTGGACTTTGGATGATTAGCTCGTGCTAACTAGCAAAGCACAGCATTATTTTCTAAACCCTACGTAAATGGCTAAATATGAAATACTTGAATAAATAACCTGCATGATGTTGTTAAAGCTAGACAAATTCAGCATTAACACTGGATGTGTCTGGGTATCGCTAACCTTTTACAGAAGAGCAGCTAAGCTTTCCATCCTGCATCTAGTGACAGCAAAATAAACATTTCCTGGTGTTTATAACGATGGCACGTAGGTTAGCCAATCAAATGACACAAATGTTCACCTGCTTCATCGTGATTGGTCCATGGTGTCAGGAGGCGGAGACAATTGTCGTTGGTTCGTAGGGGTATGTTCAATAACACACTGGGTCCGTCGTCTTTTTTGATCTTAAATGTACGACACTTTGTAAAGTCGGCGATAAAAATCAATCGCGTGTCTTTCTGTCCAACAAGCATACTGCAGAATTTATACTGCACTAATCACAAAGTGCAATGAGCAGCACACGTTAGCATTAAACATTCAAACATTCAAAGGTTGGAAATAACGCTTAGAAAATCAATTTTAGTAAAGGGAAAAGGAAAAAATGGGATATGCATAAAAAAGAGCATGAAACATAGCTACAGTAGGTTAATGGTAACTCCTGCATTAGTCACAAACATATAGTTTTCCAGAACATTAATAGTAAATCCCAACAGGTTGTGAGTGTGGATCTGATGGCATCAATCACATTCCCATATCTATTTTAATCCCATAACTGATTTCATGCAAGCAGACAAATTATTTACACAAAAACTCAATGCAAGCCAATACAACAGCCTAGTGATTTACAGTACAATGAGGAGGAACTGTCGCTATCCCGTCTCTCACCAGCAGAGGCTGCACAGGAGCAAGTGAAGAGAGAGCGAGCCCTCTGCAGAAACTGCAGGCAGTTGAAAAATGCCTTTTAAGGGCATGAGGCTTACTATGCGAGTGCACCGAGCTGGGTGTGTTGCATTGTAATGAAGTCTTGTAGGACAGTGGATGCGCCCGTGTCGACACAGCTGAATGTGTAGGTGACGTGCAGCCATCTGCCCACGTCAAGTAAACAAAGTGGTGTAAACAGGATACCAGTGATGAATCAGTGTGTGCAGCAGGGGATGAACCACGAAGCAAGAAAACCATGTCTGAAGTCTCTGCAGTGCATTTCCTGTAAAAATCCACTTCTAAGGTCAATTTATAGGACGTGATTCTGAAAGAGTGACCTGACAAAACACTGAAGCATTTCATTCTCATCAGTTCATATAAACACACAGGTAACACAGGTAAATGGTGTAAACCTATGGTAATCAGTTTAACCGAAATCTCTCAGAATGCAAAGTTAAACAAGATGCAGCGTGCACACGGTTCAGTGCATTATATTTTTAGTGAATTCTAACAGAGGTTTGTCTGATTTTATACAGAGCGCACAAAGTGAAAAAAAACAGTCAGTGTGGCAGCATTTTGAAAGGACTTAACATGAGCTCTTGTGTAATCATTGTGCTCTTGCACAAGCAACATGTTTGCACATAATTAAACACAATCAGCTGAAGGGGAGAGATTTATAATGAGACGCTTAAAATCCACTTTTGTGTTCCTTTACAAGCTGTTGAAAGTGAGAACATGAATCCAAATGTGTCTGCAAGACGCAGTGTCGTGTGTCAAAGTGAAAGAACTGAATCTAAATTCACAATTCAACTGCTTTGGCAACTAGTTCCCACATGACTGCCCCAGCATGAATCAAACAAGTCTGGACACTTTTGTTATGAACTCATATAAACCTCAAACAGTTTACAACAAAATGTAGGACTGATGATACCAAACTGGGTTACTCCCCAGGAACTGGGACTGTGCTGCTTTTGCTGAACAGTGACCATAAATTGAATCCATACATTTTACTGCTTATCACACACACACAAACACTGCACAGCAGCAACTACAACTGGCAATCATTGTCTCTTATATCACATTATGACAAGCTCAATAGGAACAGATCATTTGAAGAGTATAACAATATTTACTGAGAAGCAAGGTGGAATGTGTCAGAACAAAAATCTTCCTTATTGAACTTTCAATTTGATGTTCACTTTTTACAGCTATCTACCAGGACTGGTGTTGTAAAACCTATAGGTGTCATCAGACAAACTTAGATCAGTCTCTCTCTCTCTCCTTCTCTTTGCTCTATTCATTCTTACTTGCTCTGTTTCTGTTGCCTCATTTGTGCATCAAGCAGGTAGAGACAGAAACAGGCGATACACACGGTTCACTCTTATATGTCTGTTATGTTAGAGTGAAAAAAGAAACGTGGCTTGATTACTATAAACTGTGTTCACTACTCTATACTGATTCAGCTGTCAACAAGTTGAGACTTGAGAAGTGAGTCTTGTCAGTTCTTCTTTTCTCTTCCCTTTGCCCACTCGCCCTCGTCTCACTAACATCCCTATATGGTAAAAGTCTCACTGCTGACTGACTGCACAGGAAATCCACTCTTTGAATGCCAAGTTCAAAAAAAGAAGAAAAGCCACACACCACACATGCACACTGATAGACTGAACTTGTCACCAGACTTCAAAGTGCTCTTGCATATCTATTTCAAGAAATGTTGTTCTGTGCTGGCTTGTGCATGTCGTTGTATTTACTTGCACTTCCTGTAATTTGTCTGTATTCTCAGTTCAGAGATACATATAATGAACACGATCCCATTAAATTTTCATTCAGTCTTAGAAGAGTTTCTGGAGAGAAAGACACAATGACTTGCATTAAAAACAATCCTGACCCAAAGCATTTTTCTGTCTCTTGACATGAATGACACATGAAGCCTGTCACAGGGGGAACTGTGTGCTTCCCAGGTCTCACAGTAAAACAACACAAATGAGTTCCTATATACATTCCTCTCCCCTGCCTGAGCACTTTGCATGTGTGTACTGAAGCATTTCAATGGGGAGGACACACCTCTGGGTCCGAGACCATTTTTGTTTTTTTACAGGACACCTGACATTTTCCTTTGCATGTGTGAAAGAACCACACTGTCCCACCTCAGGCTGCATCTGCGCCACATTGTTCACTTCTTGTCGTGTGGTTCATTGGTAGATGGCAATCAAATAAAATACGTCTTCTGTGTCGTCAGACGTTCATGTTCTGATGACACTTGTTGGGATGGTTACTGGTCACATAGAACTTGATCTTTTATTGAATCATCCCTGTGAAACACAGAATGAAATACTTGCATGAGAGTGAGCAATCATACAGTAGAACAAACACACACAAATATATACACACACACACTTTTTTTTTTTTTTTTTTTTACAATATCTTTATTGAGTTTTTGTTACAAAATAATTAATAATATGCTCAACATAAAATAAGCCATAAGCAACATATTCCCCCCAAATAAATAAATAAATGAAAGCAAAAATGAAAATAAATAAATACATTTAAAAAAAAATAAAATAAAATAAATGTACATATAATAAAAAATAAATACATAACATACAGCTCAACAAATCAGCACCATTATCAATATTAATTAGCCTCGTAACATCTGAGAAACTCAAAATCCCCTCCCCTTCCTCTGACAATGTAAGTAAGTCGTTCCATTACAATACAAGATGCCATCTCCCTCACCTACATATGTATTGAGGGTATGTCCATTTTCTTCCAGTATAAAGATATCAACCTCCTGGCCTGCCACACACACACACTTATTCAGAATCATATCTCCTTCTGTCAGTGAAAAACAGCTTCCCCATTCCGGTTTGTGTAATGGCAGCTGATTCTTCTGCTGAAATAATCTGTCATGTCATCACATGGTTCATGTGGGTGTTGGGACTTCTGCATGCCGGTGCAACCTTGTGAAACAGACCTGTTGCAGAAGGGAGCCTCAGTGCACCTGTGAGGCAGAAGAAGGTCAGATGTTCCACATCTCACAAAAGTCACAGTTTTAATTGTCAATCACAGGTGTAAGTAATAACACAACGGCTGCATTCCACATTCCACATGCACCAGCTCCAGGGTCCTGGGTAGTGCCATCACTAATGTTATTAGTAACACCTGCTGTTCCTTCCATGATAAAACTACATTCATGTCAGACTTCAGTCCAGTGATTAATTGTTTATACTTTTGCTGTTTTGGTGGAAGCTCCTGGCCATCTCCGACACACTCACAGGTTGGAGGTCATCATTGTTTAACTTTGCCCTTTGCCCTTTACATGTTTGACAAGCAGGCAGACTGATAGTGTTTGTCAATGGAGAAAACTTTATTGGGGCTGAGAGTGGTTCAATTGTTACTGTTCCTTATCTTACCATGCCTGGTATGAGAGAGGCCCACAGGCTTATCTGGTTTGAACTTTTACAGTGCATGTACATTTACAGTAAACGTTTGACAATAAAGCTGCTGAAAGTAAATTTGTATGAATCTGTTGAAAGGGTCTAAATTACATTAAGTGCTGCATTACATTTGTAGACATTTAGATAAAATCTGTTCTTGCGTATCCAGACTCTCTTCTCGATACAACAGGCCTAACGTCATGGATCACACAGATACAGCCATAGCTTACAGATCAGTGCCTGATTCCTCAGAGAGCTCTCCACTGGACTCCTGCCTTGATCGACAGTGATATTAGTAAAACTGGTTTTGGAGTCGTTCAGAGTGCCATTAACATGCACAGCCACTTTAATCTTTATTATAAAGACGTGTGCGCAGAGGCAGTGACCTTTCACTGTAACCCCACGGCCACAGAGACGGAGCAGGTTACATAAATGACTAACTATTTTACTGGTTACCACTGATCCATGCAGAGCAGAGAGTTATAGTCTCATTAAACCAGAGTAGAATCTTCAGCAGGAAGTTACAGTGAAGAGAAAATGAAGGATAAAAAAAGGAGAGTAATTGTTGAAGACAGCAAAAAGGGGGTCAGAGAGCAGAGTTATGTAAGATACTGCTGTGTTCTGTCAGACAGAGACAGACAAAAGGGAAAAGGAAGAGGGGAGGAGGAAAGGAGACACATGTTGCCTCAAGGTATAAGACTGAGATGAGGGTGAGTGGAGCTGTTGTGTAGGCTGAGCGTCGACTGATGCAAACATGAGACACTCACAAGAGGACACAAACAACTCTCCTGACTTAACAGGCAGATGTGAAAATGTCGGGTAAGTGACACGATGCAGTACAGTACAATACAGTGGGACACAATGCAATACAATATAATAAATAAGAAACAACAAAATATTGTGATATCAATATTATCATATCACTGACCTGATATGAAATGACATTATAATTACAATATGATGCAACATTTACAATACATGTATTATGAAAGATATGATACAATGAGATACATATTATATGATAAATGTATAATATCTGACATTATGATACAATATATAAGATTCAGTTCAGTTTTATTTGTATAGCGCCAAATCACAACAGAAGTCATCTCAAGGCACTTTACATCCAGAGCAGGTCTACACCATACTCTTTATGATATTACTTTATGATATTACTAATCAATAACATCCTGCACTTGATGTAATGTGATGGGAGAAGATGCCATGTAATACAGTGAGATACAAGATGATTCAATACACAAATGACAAAAGACACAAATTAATGCACTATGATACATTCCAACAGAGTACAATATGCCCAATACAATACAATACACAGTTATAAAATTGAGATACTTCAAGATCTAATACAACAATACACTGACACGATATGTTGTGATATGATGAAGCACAATGAAATGTCATGATAATCTTGGTAAAGTATAGTATAATATGACACAATATATAATATATATCATAAAATGATATGCTGCAAATGCATAAAGACAGAGCAGTATGATGGTATACACTGTATGCAGTACAACACATAAGACACTTTGATTGTTAAATGTATCATGTAGGTGTTGACAAAGAAAAAAGAAAATGATGGTCATTCATTTAGAGTAATCCTATAAAACCTCACCCTCGTCCAATGGGCACAGGACAACAATGAAGAGATGTTTTTTTTCTTAACATTGATCAATTTCCAATAGTTTTTATCTTCTATTAACTTGGAATTAAAATGGCGTCCTCCTCACAAGGGTTTATTGTTATATTATATTATATATATAGTTTATTATATAATTATAAACGTTGGATCATTTCAGCTAATACAAAGATACTCCATTAAGTCTGTTTGACAAATGAATCTTCAGTCACACTGACTCAGGACAAAGTGTCACGAGTATAATTCCAGTGGACAAAATTGACTTTTCTCCTCCTTGCACTGCATTTCTTTGCTCAGACTAGGTCAGTCTTCTTTATAATAACCTTTACAACAGGAAGTGACCGGCACATTTCACTGTCTTTACATACAGACACAGATAAGGACTTCTGCTAAGTTACGCTTAACCTCTACAACGATTATAGAAATGTTGAGCCAGAAGAGGAACACACACACACACACACACACACACACACACACACACACACACATAAACACACACACACACACATGCACACACACATACACACACACACACACACACACACACACACACACAC
>JBBMOC010001466.1:0-11586 GCA_037975185.1 Centropyge bicolor | reverse complement strand
ACCACTGCATAGAAGAGTGCAGATGCTACCACAGTGTCATAAAAAGTCCTTAGTAGAGTCCTGCATACTCCAAAGGACCTCAGCCTCCTCAGCAGGTGCAGACGGCTTTGGCCCTTCTTGTATAAAGCGTCTATGTTATGTGACCAGTCCAGTTTATTGTTTAGGTGAACACCCAGGTTTTTGTAGGTCTCCACCCTCTCGATGTCCAAACCCTGGATGTTCACCGGTGCAGTCTGGGGTGGCTTCCGTCTGAAGTCGATCACCAGCTCCTTCGTCTTGCTGGCATTGAGCTGAAGATGAGTTAGCTCACACCAGCTGACAAAGTCACTGATGACCTCCCTGTACTCCTGGTCGTCCCCGCCCGATACACACCTGACGATGGCTGTATCATCGGAGAACTTTTGGAGGTGACAGCTCCCAGAGTTGTAGCTGAAGTCCGACGTGTACAGGGTGAAGAGAAAGGGGGAGAGCACTGTCCCCTGTGGGGCCCCTGTCCTGCAGACCACCGTGTCAAACACACAGTCCTGAAGCCTCACGTACTGTGGTCTGTTGGTGAGGTAGTCGATCGTCCATGCAGCCAGGTGACTACTCCCACTCCTTCTAACTTCCCCCTGAGCAGTGAAGGCTGTATTGTGTTGAAGGCGCTGGAGAAGTCAAAGAACATGACTCTCACAGCGCTGTCAGTATTCTCCAGGTGGGTCAGGGATCTGTGAAGGAGGTAGATGACAGCATCATCTACCCCTATGCCCGGCTGGTAAGCAAATTGTCGGGGGTCCAGATTTGTGCTCACCAGGGGGAACAGATAGTGCAAGGCAATATCTGTTCCCCCCGGTACAATAAGCAGGAGAAGTTGCTGAATAGAACTATCTGCGGGCACAACTGAACCCAGTTGGATCCGTTTTCAAGTCGAGAGGAAATGGAACTGCACCCAGTCCTGGCCTAGCAGCTGCACATTCCAAATCATCACAATGGTTGCGCCTATGGTTCTGTGTTTTTTTTTTTTTATTTTATTTATCTATTTTATTTATTTTTGGGTGTCAGCCTTTGGGTGAGTATAAACCTGAATCACCTGGTTGTGGGTACGACAACGTTATCACTAGCAGGTTACAGTCTGACCAGCCTGGTGAAGCTGACAGTCGGGTTAGTATAAGTCTTACTTTCAGTGTTTTAGGTGCCCTGTTTATCGCTTTTGCTTTTTCTGGACGATAGCCCCAATCAATCAATTCTCTTGTCAGTACTGCATACTCCCATTTTGAATATAAGTTTTCTCCATCTGTACAGAGATGTTTATCAGAATATGTGTAAGATTCCCCATAGTCACCACATTTGGTTAGTTTACAAGCAAATCAAATTTCACAGAGAACCCTATTCTGTGGGTGTCTTTGATAATCAAGATAGAATGAGTTCCATTTGAGACATGTTGTTTACTTCTCTGTGGCTTCTGCACAACGTCATGGCTCCTGTCTTTCTTATCCAGACGCTCAGTTGGAGCCTGGGTGGGACGTTCAGCAGTGGCAGGAGGTATGGCCGTCCCATTCTGTAGATATTGGAACGTGCTGTCTTCATACCAAATAAATAGGAAGCATCATGATGAGAGATAGGGAAAGTAAAAAGCAAGCAGTATCCCAGAGACCACAGAAGCCTGCTTGTCAAAAGGATGCTACGGCTGTGATCTTATACAGAGTAATAACAATAATAAATAGTGGAATAAAGATGAAAATATGTTCTTGTTTGGACCTAGAATGACCGATGTGTTACATATTTTGTGTTTTGAAATTAAATGAAACAACATTTAATGAAATATCATTAAACTGGGTGCACCTATTGTCTAACACCCCCTGCGTCAGGAAGTACTCTTGTTGATGTCACTTCCTCTTACATCAGACTTTCACCACAGGGACTGTAGGCTCACAGGTTCAGGTTTACTTAGATTCAGACTCGGTTTAAGGCAGTTGCTGTGCCTTTTTTCAGTGTAAGTGTTTGATCCAGGAGCTTCTTCTTCTTCTTGTGATTTTCTTTCCGCTGTTGGCGTGGCCAGGACGACCTGGAATAGTCCCTCCCCCCTTGGCTGGACCAGGTTTTCTTCTTGATGGCGTTGACGAACACCCCGTCCCCTGGAACAACGGCAGCTATTGGTTGCTCAAGCGCCGCTGTTGGAACAGAATTAGCAAAAG
Source organism: Centropyge bicolor (assembly GCA_037975185.1). Classification (NCBI taxonomy): domain Eukaryota; kingdom Metazoa; phylum Chordata; class Actinopteri; family Pomacanthidae; genus Centropyge; species Centropyge bicolor. Next base: position 9,412 of record JBBMOC010001466.1, on the reverse strand, counting down.
ATAATTAGCAGATTGAACACTGTTGTTAGTCAACATCTTTCTCATGCAGTCGTAGTGTTTCTTCTGCTGCTTCATCAGTCTGAGGGAATGGTTTCAACTGTGGGATGACATTTCATACATCATTTTAAACGGTGACTTGTGCTTGTTGGAGTCATGTGCATATTCAACATGACTAATGGTAAACAATAAATCTACTTTTCCCCTTTCTTTTCTTTCATAGTTTTCTTCAATTGGGACTTAATAGTTCCATGAACTCTTTCAACCACTCCTGCTGATTGAGGGTGCTATGCAAAATGCTTCTTTTTAATTCTATGTTTGGATTCTTGGCCATTATAGTGATAACATTATTAACTAGTAATCATTTGTGGAATCCCAAATTGTGCTACTATCTCTTCAACCAAAGCATTTACAACTGTTAGTGTGTCTGGGTGTGCACTGGGAAACATCTCTACCCATTTAGTGTGCATGTCAGTTATTATCAGGCAGAATTTCTGTCCTTCACATCTGTTAAGTTCATTCAAATCCATACAGATGTGTTGGAATGGATCCAGAGATTTTGCTTTTTTTCTGTCTTCTTGTAGGGCTTAGATTACCTTGTGGATTAAGCTTTGTACAGATTTGACACATTGAATGAATTTGCTGAATAAGTAGTCAATCCATATATTATAAATCCTTATGCTACTGCATGTACCTTCCCCCCTTTTGAGACATGACAACGTTCATGGCTCAATAATGCCGTACATCTGAACAACCCTTGTGGAAGGAGCACTTTGCCATATGGGCATATCTTTGTCATTTAGTTTGGCTCCTTATACATATTGTAAAATATAGTAGTTGGTTAAAATGTAAAGTTAAAATATTTTTATTAATATAACCTAATTTAAAAAAAACAGCTCCAGAGTACTTGCCAAGTCTCTTAAATGTATATTTTTACATTTGTTTTAGATTGTAAATAAGCTTATTCACTTCTTTGAGTTAGATGAGAGGTTTTAAGTTGTCATTATTTTAGAGTAGTATTAGTAGTAATAGAGTAGTAAATATCTTTTGTATTCTTTTTTTTATCCCTGATCTGTGCTTTTAGTTTGCTTTTCTTATTGAGACAGTCAGTAATTGAAAATTAGAAAAAAATCAAATCAAAAAAATGTTAAAATGAGCCAATTATTAAAGGCAATCTACCCCAAACTTACTGCAGAGGGCACTGGAGCGCTGCATTCAAACCAGAAGTAAATGACCTTTCAAGCCATTATTATGTTAACATTATTAAAAGGTGCACAATACTGAGGATGTGTACATATTCCCAAGGTGGACACACTGTCAGGTGAAAGCTTTGAGAACAATTCTGCTTTCAGGTTGGTCTATAAAGAGTTAGTGTGTGTCATTTACACCTTTACAATTCAACAGAATGAACAGTAGTTTTATACTTAAAACATTAAGGAAAAAAAGTCAAAATGATTGTTCTTGTTTTGTGCCTTTTTATTATGACACTCTTTGATTCTGTTCAATATAGACATATGTGGAAATCTTCAGCATCTTGAAATGGAGTGCGTTCAGTCGGGTACCAGAGGTCCTCTGCCAGCTGCTTGTACTCTGCAGACACAAACACACATTACAAAGGTTAACTAGACACACACACACACAGTGTTTACATGTGACACTTGGACATTAGATATATCAAAAGTTCAAATCCTCCAGTCACTGATTCTGAGAGAAATCATACAGACATGTTGTATCTATAGAGACGCTCTGAAGACTTGAGCTTCTCCTTTGTGACGTTGCCAACAAATAATAATAATATCAAGTAATAATGTACTGTTGTGCCTCGTTCTGCTCTTCCGTGTCGGCTGCGTTGCTTCTTCATCTCTTTCCTCTTTCTGGGTCCGTTCTTCATTTTGCTTCTCTTTCTTCGGCTATTCTGGGGTCTTTTCTTTCGTCACCTCAAGGAGAAAATCATCATCACCACAATACAACTATATTCTTATACTAAGGACATAAATCCTACAAATTCAATTCAATTTAAACATTACAAGCAACTACACCAGGATATGTTTGTGAAACTTCTCAACCATAGGCTTCAATTTGAGTTAATCATGGGAGCTGAGATTGAAATATTAGCTTTGATTAACAGGCCTCACAAACAAACAGATGAGGGCTTGGCTTGTGTTCATGACTGAAGCAGCTGCCCACAGCCCATCCATCACAGAGAGACAGAGACAGACCTAAAAGCACATCAACATTGCTTATGTCACACATCTGCTCCATTTACTGTTAATATGGAAATAACATATTTTAAGGATCCTTTCATTACTTCATTTACTAATTGCTGCCAATCAATATTTATTGTAATCTCAAATCTGCTAAATTGACTATTAAAACTCAAAGCTTCAAAACTGAAAACTTTATTGAGCCCGAGGGTCCCCCAGTTGGGGGGCTCTCCTGCGTAAGAGAAAGAAATAGTGTGAAACAATGCACAAATCATGAGAGAATATAGGAATGCTGCACATCCAATTAAACAGCACAACCTGAGCTAAAAGAATATATAAGCCATTTTTACATGCACCAAACACAGCTCCAACGCCAGCTGAATGAATGATCAAATATAGAAATTAATACAGCACCACCAAGTCAACCCACTCGCCATATTTCTGGCTCTAGTGTTGTGGTACTTTATGCAAAACAGACAAACAACCCCTCAAACCAAAGCAGACAGTCAACAGATTCAAAACATATCCATCAAAGCTTTCTAAAATCAAAGCATCAGCGAGAAACAGCCCAAAGACCAGCAAAAACCCAAATCGCTTCATCAAACTATGTCGTAAAATTTCTCTGACCTGAGCTGTTTTGCCATGAAAACTTTGTTTATCGGTAAATCCACACTGGAAACATTTAGTACCAACCGTGATGTCTCTGGGAGGCTTTGTTAACACACGGGGGGCGGATGGGCACGGGATGGGCTGGGGCGCAAGGCAAGCAGGCGCATGAGTTGCTTTCTTGGGCTTCTAATTGGCTAACAGTGCTGTCAATCTCACTTTGGTGACCATCCCTGTATTCTTCTTCTTCTACTACTGTCAAGGCGGGCGGGTGAGGACTCAGGCGCATCACACAATAAATGTTCAAAAAAGACTTTAATGAAAATAAAACAAAGTATCAACAAAACTCACGGCAAGACTTGGCAAGGAAACACAAGGACGTGAACACGAAGAGACGATCCGGCAACGCAAACAGAAAACAGCTGACTTAAATAGTGTGCAGTGGTGATTAACTTCAACAGAAAACACAGGTGACTTGATGAGGTGGGTGTGGCTGTTAAGTGACATGATTCAGAGACTGGGTGAGAGACAAGACATGGATATGGAATATGACAAACAGAAACCAGAAACCAGAACTAATACATGTGACAAGGCAGGACAGGACAACGACATGACAGGACTAAACTGAAAGAACTATGACATGAACAGAATAATGGCAGAACAGAGACAATGGCATGATGGAGTGTAACAACAAAACTAAGGTAGAACAAAAACGAAGTCTAAACAGAAACCTTACTTCAGAACTGTGACATCTTCTTCTTCTTCTCCGGCGTGACCTAATCTCATCCTTGTTAAAATATCTTCCTCCTTTTTTGACCTACTTATTTCCCTCATTTTCCCTACTGTTTTCTGTAACCTATAGAACTGTCGACCTTTAGTTCCCCTGTCCCATTTTTCCTGCCATTTTTAAAAATCATTTCTAACTTGATCATGCTTTTGACCTCTGCTTTACTATAATTTATCATTATGTCTATTTCTGATTTTTTTTAGCTGCACTTTTAGCAAACTGATCTGCCAGTTCATTACCCTCCACCCCTATATGCGCTGGAATCCATATACATTTTATTATTATTACTTCCTTACTTATCCTGTAAATAGTTTGCATTATTTCTATTACTATGTCTTGTCTACCCTCTGCTTTCATGTTTTTGATACTGTATAACACACTGCTTGAATCTGACCCTATTAGAACTTTTCTTAGTTTTACTCTCTCTATCCAACTCAATGCATGTAAGATGGACAACAGCTCCCCAGTAAAAACAGACAGATTATTACTAACTCTTTTTTTGAGCATAATATCTAATTCTGGAACAACAAATGCAATCCCTACTCTATTACTTTCTGTTTTTGATGCATCTGTATATATTTTAACAAAATCACAATAAATCTTCTCTATATAGCTACTAACTTGCATTCTACTTATATTTCCTTTGTTACCCCCTCTTAGCAGAAATAATTCCACCCCTACTTCCTCCAGCATCCAAGGCGGAATACTAGAATATGGAACAGTAGGACTTACTCCTACATTCCCTATTCCTGTTTCCTTAGCTGCATCTTCTATTGTCCAACTAAAACTCTTCAATTGCTGTTTCTCTTTTTCTTGGCAGGTTTGTAATATGTTCCTAGTAGGATGATTGTCATTTTGTCCCTTTAGATTTACCCAGTAATTTAAAGCTAATTGCATTCTTCTTATTTCTAATGGTATTTCATTCATCTCAACCTGTAATGCATCTTTTGTTGTTGTTTTAACAGTACCACAGCAGATTCTCAAAGCCTGGGACTGAACTCTATCTAACTTGGTTAACAGTGATTTTGATGCAGATTGATACAAGATGCAGCCAAAGTCTAGTACAGATCTAATTAATGCAATGTATATTGTTTTTAATGAAAGCCTGCATGCTCCCCATTCTCTTCCTCTCAGACATCGAAATATATTAACCCTCCTGTTATGTTCACTTGTCAGGAACAGCAATGGTGTTCCCGGGTCAATTTGATCCAGTGCATGTTTAAGTATACAAAACATGTCCCAAACCAAAAAAATCCTAACTAGCAGTGTGAATAGTTCATTACTAGCTCTATTACTAACTATTCTATCAATATTTAGTGCAATGGTGTTCTTTACCTCCAACAGATAATGATTCAATTAGGATAATTCACTCGTTTTTCATTTTAAAAAAATGCATGTTCTAACTTTTTAAAAAATATTTCACCATTTTTGCTGAAACATAACAATTACATTTTGTTGTACAGACATGCACTGTTTGTGAACCAGAATTGAACAAAATTGCAATACATCAATACGAGAAACAAGCAATCACAATATGAACATGAGTGTGTGTGTTTGTCTAGGTGTGTGTGTGTGTGTGTGTGTGTGTCTGTGTGTGTGTGTGTACATCTAGGGGTTTGCCAGGTTTGCCTGACAGGGTGTAATGTTGGTGGGACTCCCATGCAGAGAATCTTTTATATGTTTTGCCCCCCCCCCCCCCAAAAAAAACAAACTTTCAAACTTTTAAATGGGTCAATTTGACCCGGAACAAAACAGGAGGGTTAAGCACTTTTTTGCACTTCTCTGTCATTTTCTCAATATGTACAGACCATGTTAGCTTCTTATCAAACCATATACCTAAGTACTTGATACATTCTAGTTTCTCCAGTCTCTCACCGTATAATCTAAGAAAATTATCATCCTGCTTTTTCCCTTTCCTGAAGAAAACTGACTTTGTTTTTTCGACTGAAAATCTAAAAACCCCACTGCATTCCCCATATTTCCACTTCTTATCCCTGTATTCTATTGGCTCTAATGCTTCAAAGGAGGTGTCGATCACTGGAATCAGCCAATCCATGACGGAGATACAGCCTCGCGTATCCACCTCCAGCTCCATACTAGTCTTATGGGCTTTACGCACAGGGCGCATGTGCAGAATACGCGCAGCGAGGCCTTTGTTTTGAATAATACAAAGCTTTTTTGTGAGCAACTTTGTTCCTAGAATACCGGGAAATAAGTAAATTCACGTAGCACAGCGAATTTCACGCATGGCACTAGTTTAACCATGATGTCACAAGCTGTGCCAAGATGTGACCTGCACTGTCTGCACTAAAACTTCTCTAATTTTGTTCTGCTTCACTTCATCAGAGTCAAACTTTGCAGAGACAATGCTCACATATTGTGCTATGATTTGATAGAGGTTTAGAGCTGCAGCTAGGTCATTTTAAAGGCATTATTATTCTAAAATTGCTTCTTTTTTTTTTTCAGGCGAACCTGAAATTTTTCATTTATTCTCTATGCCATCTTCATTTACTCTTACCCGGTAACATATATACTGATATTTACATATATGAACAAAACTTACAAGTGTTCCCTTTATTATGACACAAGAATTATTCAAATAGACCTTGTAGTTGCAGAGATACACTCATTTTATTATGGGTATGTAATTTTCGAGCAGAGGCCTGAAAAATAGCTTAGGGCTCAAGGGGTTAACACTGCAGGAGTTTTGAGACAGCGCTAATGCTGCATTCATGATATGTCAAAGTTTCTGACTTGTAAATAGTGTGTAGGAGCTATTCTTCATTTATGTTGTGCAGGTTCTTTATTTTGGCCACAAGGGTGCATTGTAGTTTTTGTTTCTCTGTTTAATGAGTAACCACCCATCAGCTGCTCAGCAGCAGCTGTATAAAATGAGCTGAAGATTGGTATATGAGTTGAATGGTGGTGGGGAGCACAACAGTTCTTACCGACAGCCAGAGGAAAGCCAGCGCTTTTCAGTTCACCTTCATGATAAAGTTGTTTTTTTTATAACCTTTTTGTCTTTTTTTGCAATAAATGGAAATATCACCCAAAGAGAACAACTTTGAAAAGTATTTTGTTAGTTCTGCAATCAAGTGAAGACTAATCCTCAAGCCACCATTACATGACTAAATTCATTTTTTCTTTGATAGTCATCACATAGTGTTTATATCATCTTCTAAGTTATAATTCCAAATGGGGAACTACAGAAGTGCTTGAAAAACAAATATTGATCCCTCACATCAGCCAAAGACCAAGTATTGTTTTCCTGTGTGTTGTGTTTGAGTCCATACCCGCTCATCCTAACAATGTCAGAGTTATGCAGTTTGCATACCAGCTGCACATCAGTGTGGAGGATGCCCTGATCTTCCTCACCCACAAGTCGCTGTCCCACCTGGAGATGCAGGGAAGCACTGTGAGAGTGATGTTCTTCGACTTCTCCAGTGCTTTTAACACCATCCAGCCCTGCCTCCTAAGGGATAAGCTGCTGGCGATGCAGCTGCACTCTGACATTGCAACATGGATTTTGGATTATCTCACTGGCCGGCCACAGTATGTCAGAGTGGATGGCTGTATCTCTGGTACAGTGACATGCAACACTGGGGTGCCTCAGGGTACGGTTCTGGCGCCATTCCTCTTCACCCTCTACACCTCAGACTTCCGGTTCAACCCTGGTTCCTGCCATCTCCAAAAGTTCTCGGACGACTCCTCTATTGTTGGATGTATAGATGACGATGAGGAGGAGTACAGAGGACTGATTGAGAGTTTCATTACATGGTGCAACAGCAACCATCTGAGACTCAATATCAGCAAGACCAAGGAACAGGAGGTCTCCTGCCCCAGTCCTCATCCAGGGGGAGGAGGTGGAGAGGGTGGACTCATACAAGTACCTTGGGGTCCACATCAACAATAAACTGGACTGGACTCACAACACCAACGCCCTCTTCAGGAAAGGACAGAGCAGGCTGTTCTTCCTGAGGAGACTCAGATCTTTCAACATCTGCAGCAGGCCTATGAAGACCTTCTACCAGTCTGTGGTAGCCAGTGCCCTGTTCTTTGCTGTGGTGTGCTGGGGAGGCGGCCTCAAGGCAGGTGAGGCTGGCAGACTCAACAAGCTGGTGAGGAAGGCCCGCTCTGTGGTGGGGCTTGAGTTGGACTGTTTGGAGTCAGTGGCTGAGAAGAGGATGACGGACAAGTTCAAAGCCATCCTAGACAACCCCTCTCACCCTCTCCATGATGAACTATGGCAGATGGGCAGCTCTTTCAGTCAGCGCATCATCCCACCTCGATGCAGAACTGAGCGCTTCAGGCGCTCCTTTGTGCCCACTGCCATCAGACTGTACAACAGCAGAGGACTGTCCTCACACTCAACAGCCCCTGAAACATAAGGACAATGACATACACACCCTCACCCCCCCTTCTCTCTCTCTCTCTCTCTCTGTCTCTCTGAGTGAATGGAGGTTGGGAGCTGAGAGCGTGGTGGAAACCGGTGAATTTTCAGTTAATTTCTGGTTTTCCACCATTTATTTTCATCTTTGTAGTGTGTGTATGAGTGTGTGTAACTTATTGACAGAGTGTAAGGTGTGTGAGTGGTGGTGTTTGGTGGACGGAGGTGATTGTTTGGTGGGTGCACCATGCCGGTGGTGGAGGCTCCGGCCGGAGAGTTTGAACGGCTGACCTGGCGTCACGCCATCAAGCTGCTGCCGGCCGTGCAGTGCTCCATGGAGGAGGCAGGTTTGGCGGTGGGGAAAGAGGTGGGATACGGGAGCGTGAAGTCAGCCTCCCGGATGAACGGAGCGGTGGTGATCTTCCTGGACAGCACGGAGAAAGTTGTCCAGCTCGTGGGGAGCGGTGTAGTGATCAAAGACTCGCACACTCCCGTTCACCTGCTGGTCCAGGATCACGATCTCCAACGCGCCTCCGTTCATCAAGAACGAAGCACTGGCCAAAGAGCTGTCCCGGTACGGCCAGCTGGTCTCACTGATAAAAATGGTGTCTTTAGGCTGCAAGTCCCCGCAGCTGAAACACGTCGTGTGTCACCAGAGACAGGTGTACATGATCAGAAAAGACACGACAAGTGACCTGAACCTGTCCTTTTCCTTCCGTGTTGACAGATTTAATTATGTTGTTTTTGCCACTTCTGAAATGATGAAGTGTTTCGGGTGTGGAGCGGAGGGACACCTGATCTGCTCCTGCCCGGAGGGGGGGAAGGAGCAGTGGCCAGCCGCTGCTGGCGGGGAGCCAGGGCCGTCCTCCGGGGCTCCGGAGGCCACTCCAACGGCCCCAGCCCCGGTAGCTCCGGCCCTGGTGGCCCCGGCGGCTGGCGGGGAGGGGGGAGTGCATCGCCGCTCGGTGAGAGCGCGCCGCCGCCCGGGGAGGGGGGTGCCCCCCCGCCTCAGATAGTGAGAACACTACACTGGTGAGAGACATCAGGAAATCACAGGCAAACAATCAGAAAAAAGTGCAAACAAACAGAGTGAAAGCATGACAAGTGAAATGAGCGCAGATGTATCGATGTTAGATGATGAACTGTTGGATGATGAGCTCTTGGTGCCATCACAGAAAAGAAAGAGTCAGAGCACACAGTCTAAAGTAAAAGCCAAGAAAGGAAAGGAAGCTGAGGAGGAAGAGAGTGAGCTGAGAGCTCAGGAGGAACAGTTTTATTCCCCTGAGGAGATAAAAAAAAAGTTCTTAGAGATCACCAAAGGAGCCAAGTGCCCCTCAGTTGAAGACCATTTTAAGAACCTAAGGCTTTTTATTAGATCGGCCAAACCCTTAACAAGAAAGACAGACAGTTCAGAGATCCTAAAAGAACAGG
>JBBMOC010001465.1:0-11590 GCA_037975185.1 Centropyge bicolor | reverse complement strand
TGTGTGTGTGTGTGTGTGTGTGTGTGTGTGTGTGTGTGTGTGTGTGTCGTCGCCACAGCGTCACCTAAACATCTGTTACGAGACGGTTTTAGAACTTGTGGTGACGTTTGTAAAAAGATGCACCTCATTATCTGTGAGCTGTGTTTCTGCTGACCAGCTGATTTCATGAGACACTTTGTCGTCCTTTTTTTTGCCAGAACTCTCATGTCAGTAGTTTTGCTGGTGAACGGCATCGTTGTGGGAGGAGAGTGGAGTGCTGGCAGCTGGGTCTGACGCTTTCTTTGAAACTTTTTTTGAAACAAACACAGAGGTCATGGGCTCGTGCTGATGTCGTTTTCTTGTTCGTTTCATAATTTATTATTTTTGCATGTTTACTTGCACAAATTTTCTGCTTCTGTGCAACTTCAGTTCTACAGGAAAACTCGTCCTTTAACGAGATTACGCTTCACACGACATGTGTATTTTGAACTGATGCATTTTGTAGCTTCAAAGTTTTAGAAAAAAACGTCCAACACGTCCACTTTACTGCAGCTTCTGGAGGAGAGGAAAAGAGACATGCAGCCGCCCAGTCTGCGACGGAAACACGATTTGTTTGTGACCCTCCAACATCAGTGTTTAGAAGGTTCAGTCAGAGGTTACGACCTGACGTACACACGTGCGTAGAAGCGGCGGGTTCCCGTGGATCAGGCAGTGACGGGACAGACTGGGAGCAGGGAGAACTGAAACAAAGGAGGTGTTTATTCTCCCACATGCAGCAGGAATAAAACCAAGTAGCTGCTGACTTGTTTTCCGCCGTCCAGCTGGATCTGAACGCCAGCTTCCAGTAATGAGATTTACAAAGCCAAGATGACCCCGAAAGGGAGAGTAATTAAAACTGTAATTGCGTTGAACTCCCTGTCATTTGTGTGTGTGGCCTGTGGTAAACCCTCACGTGTGCAGGACGTCATCATGCACCTTCGCCAACTACGAGCGAGTGAAGATGTGTCATGTGACGCGTTTGGCTTTATTTCTCACACGTGCTCAGATTTAAGAGACACATGTCACATGAACGCAGCAGGAAAGACTTTTAATTCTCTCTCTCTCTCTCTCTCACACACACACACACACACACATTGAAGCAGATTTTTTTTATAACATTTGTTGTGGTGCGATAGTTTTGTACACTTTTTAAATTGAGAAAAATCCAGAAAAGAAGTGCACTGAAGGGGGAAATTTAATTCTATATTTGTATTGTAGTTTCTCAACACTCTACCTCTAAAAAGATTTTGTTTTAATTTGCTCTCATATATTTTTTTCGCTTTGTTTTTTTAAGAAAAAAATGCACACATAACAATGTTTGTCGGAAGCTTTTTTACTTACTGCTCTATTGCTTCTGTTTTTGATAATAAAGTATTTTGCAGTCGCCTTTAAACTTTGCCCAAATTCTGTCCATGGTTTTAACAAAATAATCCCAAGGAAAAACCACAAAAACACCTAAGGGTCAGCAGTGTGATGGTACATCAACCTTAAATATTTAAAGTATCGGTATTGGTATCGGTATCAGCGATACTGGCCCTGTATTTACTTGATATCGGATCGATACCAAATCTTGCAGTATCGCACACCTCTACTTTTAATGAAAATGATCACATGCATTCATGCTGTCATTCACCACATAAACACAAAGAGCAGCAGCGACTGTTGGTCAACACACGCCTCAGACAGATTCATGTCATAAACTCATGTAATAAATGACCACTGTAAACACACGTGGCTCCACATCACACAGGTCGGCTAATCATCAATGCTATCAACAGACCAGACAGAACAGAGACACACAGCCACTGTCCACTACACACACCATCGTGGGAGGCAGATGGAGAAGCACACACACAATACAGACTTGTTGTAAAAGCAACGTGTGATTAGTTACAGCTGTTAGAGCCCATGAATAACTTCCTCTGTCTACACCTAGCTGCTGTTTCTGGAAGTCATTTTACAACACACGCCACTTCTCATTGCATTAAACTGCAGTTTAAATGAAGCTGACTAACGAACGACTCCCTGAATTAAACGATGGAAATGTGAGTGTGTGATGTTGTTTTGAGGTGTTACTTCCTGCCTTCGACGGCATGACTAAATATAAGGGGGAAAAAACTGTGAATAAATAAATAATGAAGGAGTTTTCTTCACTCAGGCAACTTGCTTCCTGTCAAATCAAGACAGGCTAATCCACTTTTAATCATACCACTGACACACGCAAACCGCTAATCACGCAAACGCCGCGCAGCCGAGGCGACGCTCAGAGACACACACAGGGACGTTTGAGTAGTACATTCATCATATAATGAGATTCCCTTCCACTAAATGAACTCCCTCAAAACCCCATGTTCATGTCTGATTATCTGTATCTGTGGGGCTCATTATCAGCACATCCTCAATATGTGGTTGCATAACAGTTTTCAGACTCAGAGCTCTCAGCCTATCACAGCATTTATTACTAAGATAATCGGTTTCTAAAGCACAATTAACACATGGCTGCAACTCAAAGTGCTTCACATACGTAAGAACGCAAACTTTAGTGCATGTTCAGAAAACTCTGTCACGCCCTCGACGTCAGGCTCCGGCTAGTGGCAGCCAGAGCTCTCTCTCTCTGTCTGTCTGTCTCTGTCTGTCTCTCTCTCTCTCTCTCTCTCTCTGTCTCTCTCTCTCTCTCTCTGTCTGTCTCTCTCTCTCTCTCTCTCTGTCTGTCTCTCTCTCTCTGTCTCTCTCTGTCTCTCTGTCTGTCTCTCTCTGTCTCTCTCTCTCTCTGTCTGTCTCTCTCTCTCTCTCTGTCTGTCTCTCTCTCTCTCTGTCTCTCTCTGTCTGTCTCCCTCTCTCTCTCTGTCTCTCTCTGTCTGTCTCTCTCTCTCTCTCTGTCTCTCTCTCTCTCTCTCTCTGTCTGTCTCTCTCTCTCTCTCTGTCTCTCCCTCTCTCTCTCTGTCTCTCTCTCTCTCTCTCTCTCTCTCTCTCTCTCTCAGGCAGACTTCAGCAGGGCTGGCAGCGGAGCATGCAGGCAGGTAGAGGTGTGCGATACCGATACCAATACCGATACTTTAAATATTTAAGGTTGATGTATCATCACACTGCTGACCCTTAGGTGTTTTTGTGGTTTTTCCTCGGGATTATTTTATTAAAACCATGGACAGAATTTGGGCAAAGTTTAAAGGCGACTGCAAAATACTTTATTATCAAAAACAGAAGCAATAGAGCAGTAAGTAAAAAAATTTCCCCCAAACATTGTTATGTGTGCATTTTGAGAAAGAGAGCTTTAAGTATCGATCTCATCACGCTAGTATCGATCTGATAGCGATACCAACTTGGTATCGATACTATAGATATTTGGATCGATCCGCCCACCTCTACAGGCAGGTGCGCCGGCTTTCCAATCAGCTGATTGACGCGCCGTGATTGGACAGCTCCAGCGGCACCTTCCGATCAGCCAGGATTTCAGCTGCTGTCAGACCGTGCTCAGATGCCAGACCGTTGTACCACCCACCGGACCTCCCGTCTTCCACCACTCCAGACGCCCCGCCGTTCGCCAGCCACCTCCTACCTGCCTCTGACCCCCAGCCGGAATCCGCCGCACACCTGCCTGCCCTCTTGCCACCGCCAGCCCTTGCCTCCCTGCTCCCTCTCTTTAGTTGAGCCAGCTAAGTTTGTTTGTAGCCCTCAGTTACTTTGTCTGTCTGTATCCGTCAGTTACTCTGTCTGTCTGTTAGTCCGTCTTTAGCCTCAGTCCGTATCGTTAGCATTAGCTCGCTAGCCTGTTAGCATTTCTCAGCGTTTTTACCTGAGCTCTTTCTGTTAGCATCTTTGTTTCTTCCCTGTTTCCCCTTCTCGGCATTTAGCCTGAGCTCCTTTCGTTTGCACTCGTTGTTAGCTTGTTAGTCTTTTTTAGCATATTTAGCCTGAGCACTTTATGTTTGCATTTGTATTAGTTAGGTTGCCCTTCTCAGTGTGTTTGTCTGAGCTCCTTTTGTTAGCTTTTGCCCTAGTCCGTTTTGCTCACTCAGCTTATAGTCTGAGCCTCTTTGTGTTTCATTAGTTCGTCTTTATTTATCACTTCTTGCCTGGTGTTACCAGGTTATGGTTGTTTCTGTATAGCTTGTGTTGTAATAAACTGTTATCGCTGATTCTGTCTCCCGAGTCTTCGCTGCTCTGCGCCTGAGTCTCCGCCCTGCCCGGAACAAACTCTCCTTGAATATGAGACAAAGCAGCGTTCAATCCGTAATAAGCTTCCAAACTGTCAGGTGAAGGTTTGTATTATGAGGCGACATTTCAACACCCTCTGACACTTCCTGTTGATGACATGTGCCGACAAACAGTCATCAACATTTTATGAGTGTTGCTTCATAAACAATGCAGCTCTGACGTCGTCTGACTCTCTCCCGAGCCTGACCTGTGTGACCGCATGGTCCGCACAACACGACGTCTCAAACAAACTGATGAAGAATTTACCAGCCTTTGTTTTTATAAAATGCTTCAGTGCATCGCAGGAAGTCAACGTCACCGAGCAAGCGTGTGCGTCTGCATTTCAGAGGAGCAACAGAAACCAAGAAAGAAGGAAACAGAACCTTGATTTTATCAGGCCACATAAATGGAACAACTCACTTTTGACACAGACATATTTAGTATATTCAGGCTGAAGAATCCTTTTCAAGAATAATGTGGTCAAACATAAGTTATATATAACCTGGGTTTTATTTTGTCATAATCAAACCAAAGTATTTGCTGAGATCTCCTAATTCAACAGCGTTGATAAGAAAAGGTGCAACAGGCACGAGCAGCCGCATCAAGTCCAACATTCAATATGACAGAAACTGTGTGTTAGAAAGATTCATCATAGTTCACAGAGAACTTTGACCAACTGTACTTTACTTTAGCAACTTTACCATTTGTGTGTGTGTGAGTCGTTGCTTCCATAACACGAACGAACTGACGGCTTCATCTCCACAACTAAAAACCAAGTTAAAATAATATTATAGTTTTCTAACGTCCAACACTTTGACAAGCATCTTTCAAGCCGACAGAGAAGCTTTGGATGGAATAAAATCATTTTATTTTATGTTAATTGCTGGAAAATACTCAATTCAAGACTAATGACTGATATTTTTATAATCTACTCGACTTTCAACTTTCAACATCATGAGTTAAATCATGAATTCAAAATGTGACACAGAAATATAAATAAATCACACTGACTGTTCCGATGCCTCAGGGAATAACTTGATAATATGAAGAGATTATATGATAATACATCACGTTTCCTGCCTGAGAATCTGCACGTTCATGTGCAACATATATTCTGTGTCATCACATGGAGACGACAGGACGAGAGAACACAAAGCACAGAAGATGAGACATGAGAAAAGACGGTGAGACAGGACGAGTCCACAGACGATATCATATCATGGATCAGAGAAACATTCACATGAAGCGTTAATATCAGACTGCTGTTTCAACATTGGTATTCTACCTATAACCTTTGTTTCAACAACAATCAATGGCTGGATTCCAGTGCAGATCAGATCCAAACTAAATGTTACAATATAGTCCGTTATTAAACAAACACATAAAACTATTTCGCTTCTCGAGGCTCGAGGGGAACGTGCTGGAGTGGAGCGGAGCGGCGGCCATCAGACCACAGGGAGCGGCTTCTCGTCAGGTCAGCTCGTTAGAGCAGCTCGTTAGCAGCCGTCCTGCGTCATTAGTTTGGGCATCTCGCCGGACAGAGATAAATAGAAGGAGTTAGCTTGGTTAGAGGGAGGGAGGGCTTCTCTCTAAATCTATTAGATATCTGTGTGTGTGTGTGTGTGTGTGTGTGTGTGTGTGTGTGTGTGTGGAGTCCCAGGTTTCACAAAATGGGAAGACCTCATTCTCGGCCCCATTAGGTGCTGACTTGGCAAATAGAAAGATGAGAGAGAAGAAAAGAGAGAGGAAGAGAGAAGAGAGAGTCAGAGCCATTTTGAATTGAATTTGAATCAGTATCTAGTGTTGTCTCCACTTATAAAACTGAAATTCTGTCGAATCAAATTGTTGCTGTACTTAGTTTTCACTTACACAAATGGAGAATAAAAAAAGCTTGACAGTCGGAGAACTTCACCAGACTGAATGTCTGTATGGCATCTGGCTAAATGCCTGGCCTGATAACAGAGGCAGGTGTGGTGAGGATAATCTGGCTGAACTGTTGGCTTGTTTTTGTTTGTGGGAGCAGATTGTAGCCAATAAACTGGTTACTATAACATTATCATATAGAAAAGAAAAGATCTATAAAATGAGTGATCAAACGTTGCAGCAGGAGCAGGTCCATCTTTTACCTCCCTCTCATAAAACCGTGCTTGTCTAATTGAAGTCAGTTTTCCTTCAGGTGACACAGTAAAACTTAACAAGACACAAAAATTACTCATCTGCTAAACAAGGAACATTAAGTCAGGATTAGAATTGACAAGAGAAGGAGGGAATAGAGAAGATGGGCTCGGGTTTGAATCCAAAGACTGACGTGATGCTTTCCCTTTGTGAGGTGAGCAGCTGTGTTACCAGCTGTAGGCTCCGAGTCTGTGTGAAAATACGCAGAGGAATCAAACCATCATGGACGACAAAGATTGAGAAATGTTGACTTGATGGATAAGGAGTCCAGACGTACGTAACACATGAACTCTGTGTTTCCCAAACGTTGGGTTCTACGTCTCCAAACCAGTACGATTAGCAGAGTTCAATGACCAGACTGCACACGAGTGGCAATGTCACCAGGATAATGAGCGTTTTACAGGAAGTGGACAGGGGGCGTCTGCCCTCAGAGAGGTTATCTTTAAAGACTTTATTAATATTAACGAGACAGTGAAACGGTTGAAAAGCTAAAAAGATTTCAAACTTCAAACTAACCAGGCTGCAGGGACGGAGGACTGACTGCCAGCACCTGGCCTCATCTGGGCTGAGAGCTGTCCCTCACCCGACCTACAGGGGGCGGTGTTTCCACCCACTCAGCCCTCACATATACAAGGTTTGAAAGTGGCAAGGAATGAAATCAGTGACTGGATGAAATAAAGTGTTGAGAAACGAACAGTCAGTGAAGGTGAGTTCTGACTGAAAGCAAAAAAATAAATAAAATAAAAATAAAATTGAATTTTGAACTGAAATCAAAGTCCAAACAGTCTGAGCAGCATGAGCTGATAAAGACAAGGCCACATCAGTTGAAAAGGTTTCTGTGTGGGTGAAGAATTTAAGCTGATCCTAATTCATTGTGATGACCATTCATTAATGTTCAGAAGAAGAATGAACAAGACAAAAGTTCAAAACAACTTTCTCACCTCTGCAAATTTGTCCAGTCACTACAAAGGGTCTGCACGATCGTTGGATTGACAGATGCATGACGCTAAAAGTCTGAAGCAGCGACTACACTGTTAAATATCAATAGACTGATTTCTCATCGTGTAAAGACTAAACACATTCTTATTTTACTGTTCACTGATGCTCTGCTCCACATTGACTGACAGTGAGAGCATCAGTGGAGTGATTCGATGTCTAGGCCGTCATCGTTTCAAGGAGCAGAGTGTAACCTCTGGATGAACTGGATGAGCAAAAGAAGGAAGAAAAATAAAGGTAAACAGAGCTAAGAAGACAGGTGGAGGGGATTTCTCACAGGATTATACCTGTGTGTATTCTTTAAATTCTGTGTCAATCATCTAGGTCACCGGCTGCTGCGAGCGCGCTTCACAAATATCTGAGCTCGTTCTTCCTTCAGATGAAGCCATTAGCTGCCATTTAAACCTGCCACCTGCAAAATATGTTTACTGGATAGAAACCAAATCTCATCTCACATTCACCAGCAACAGTTTGGAGTCCTGTGAGACACATTCTACTAAAACTCAGAATGTTTTGGTCAAATATTGAAAACACGTTCCCTCATGTGCTTCACAACAGAGTTAACTTTCTATATTAATATTCAACCAACATGATGATGGTTCCTAAACCACTGGCAGCTGCTCATCACCAGCAGAAACTCACTCAGTGCGTCGGCCATCTTGGGGCCTTGATCTGAGAGCAGCAGTTGTGATGTCCGGGTCGAACGCTGCACCACTGAGATCTAAAAACAGATGTAAGACCCTGAGGTGGTTCAGAAGGACGGCGTAAAGCTGAGAGGACGTAGTGAAAATCAAAACCTGCATGTCGACCGGAACGGCCTCAAAAACACAAAACTTCTGTGCTCGTTTGTAAAGTCACACTCAGATACTTTTTGTGTTAAACATGTTTTATAAATCGACCTGGTCTTTGTGGCTGCAGAGCGTCGGGACTGACCATAGCCAACATGAGCTTCCTGGACTGATAGGAGACAATCCAGTGACAGACAGACAGACAGAGTACTTTATTAATCCCTTTGGGAGGTTCCCTCCGGAAAATTGGCATCTCCATCGTTTCTCATATATTGCACTGTTAAATATAGAATACAAAGTATAAAATAGAATAGAAAATAAAAATATATAAAATCTGAAAAAGGACACAATAAATCAGGCAGTAGAGGTAGCAGGACTTTGAATCAAAATAGGCACTTGTAGGAGATCAACAGAAAATATGCATACGTGTATGTGTGTACCTGAGAGTAGCAGCAGTGGGTATGGTATGCTGATGGTAATGATAGAGTGCAAATGGCAGTATACTATGATAAAATAATATAATATAATATAGCACGTAACAGTAGTATGATATAGCATATACAATGTATAACATCCAAGAGTATAACATACATGTACATGTATAATATAATAATATAGTAGTGTAATGTGATGTAGACTACACTCCACTACATATAATAGTAATAGCAGTAATATACTACTAGTTAGTTATCATAATATAATATAATATAATACTAATATAATAATATAGTATGTTGTATAATAATAATACTACTATACTAGTTTACTACACTGTGCTATATGACATCAACAACAGCAGTGTCAGAAATAATAGCAGTAGTAGTAATAATAATAATAATAATAGTAACAGTAATAGTAATAGTGATAACAGCAGTGACAGGTTTACATTTACCTTCTATAAATATATATATTGCACGGTGAGTGGACCAGGAGGACGGAGCTGAGGAGGACTGGTGACATGGGAGAATGTGAGGAGGCAGGACCGAGCGCTTCTCTCTGGATGAGCTGTTGTGACTGAGGCGAGTATTTTGGGCCACGAGTGGGGGGGGAATCACAGCAGCGCAGATTCCCAGCGGGAAGCAGTCTGATTTTCCTGATGTAAAAACCTGCAGCAGCTCAGACAGGAGAACACGTTTTAGGACCACACGCTCTCCTAAAACAGGTCATGGAGCGTCTCACCTCGACTCAGCCGCCCTCTTGTGAGGGTTCACCACCCGCCTCCTGCATAATGCATCCAACACGTCTGCCCCCGAAACACTGCAACACACACACACAGGTTCTCCTGGAGAGACACGGAGGTTCGTTCTGTCTCTGTCTGGGAGAGGGGGGTGGGGGGGCTCCATCTGCTTTGATGATAATGATTTTTTTTCAGTGACATCTGGACCTTTCTTTGGTTGTACAAGCCAATTATGTGGAAGGAAAGCAGAGGTTCATGTGGAGTCACAGCTCAGACTGTGAGTTCTGTGGTGCCTGGTTACAGACTGAGCTCTCTCTCTCTCTCTCTCTGTTGCTCACTCACTGTTTCTTTCTTTTATTTTTCTCTCTGCCACCTCATTCCTCCTCGGGCCACGTAAATACAACCGAGTGAGGCCGTTCGATCGGGACGGAGTCAAGTGGAAATGTGTTGCATTGTTTCTTGAGGTGCAAAGTGAGACAGACGGCTTCAGTCGGTTCTTAAAGACTTAGACTTTCTTTACTGTCATTACACAATATACACAGCAGTGCAAGTTGGGTAACGAAATTTCGATGCAATGGCTTCCAACAAAGAGTCAGCAACAATAGTGTCAGTCGGTGGAAATATAAAAATACGTGAAAAAAGAGATATAAATATATACTATATATAAATACGGTGCTATGAGCTGTGTATAGACATATGTAAATGAACAAAGCTGAGACACGCCAGCAGGAGCCGAACGCATCAACGCTGCATGCACACAAAAACTACATACAGCATTTCAACCAGGAGAGACGAGTATGTGAAGACAGTTAATTGATTACAACAAGTGACACTGATGATGATACTGAGACGAGACAGAGAGTCTTCAGCGTTTTGGAGTCTGGGAGGAGACGACTCGATGGGAGAGTATCTGGTCAAATTTCTTTTTTGAAAGGTTACACTCTGTCAGACATGAAAACATGCTGCATGTTTGTCTGACCAGCAATGCATGCTGCATCATATTAAAAAGAAGGCGGTTCCTGTTCTTACAACCTGCCATGTTTCTGCTTTAACAGCATTTGATGTTGACATTTGCAGCAGGTCTGTTTTCACAATGTTGATCTATTGTCATTTCACACTTGCTCTTTTCACACCACTTGTTTTCACATGTGCTGCAGCTTTTATTTTATTTTATTTTTATTAACCAGTTTGTAACTTTGCCCTGTCGCAGTGTTTTCTGGGTAAATGCTGCATTGTTGTGTCGCTGCTCGAACACATGCTCTTCATGTCGTCTTGTGCAGATTCATGTCGTCTCTTGTTCTGAGACTCTTGTGTTGTTCTATGTAGCTTCATGGTCCTGGAGGAATGTTGTTTCATTTTCACTGCAGGTGCTTAAAAATGATAAAGTGCAGTCTGAAAACATCAGGAGCTCATCTGACTTCAGCTGGTAGTTTGATGGTTTGGACAGCAGATGGCGCTGCTGCATCAACAATGACCTGACACTCAAACATTCAGAAGGGATTTTTATCAGACATATATATGTACATTTGCACATAATGAACATTTACCACAGAAGTTTGGACATGAAACTTTGTTGGATTCAGGGCCACAGCTTCCACTGAGGACATTTGTAATGGACGTGATGGGTTAACTGGAGCACCACAATTGAGACCTCTGATATATCTGGATGTGGTTCAATATATCTGCAAACTCCCCAGGTTGTCCGGTCAGAACATGAAGATGACAATGATGACAGACACTCTCTCTCTTTGAGATGCCACTCATTTATTTGTTTTCCAATCAGTATATGTGTGTGGTATCTATATAATATATAAATAAACAACATATACATATTAGAAATATAAACGTCAATATAAAAATATAAACAACATATATACACATTATACAAAGACATATGAATCAAACAGTGTGCTTAACTTTAAGGGAACGTCAGAAAAATACTTTATCTATGCCACATACACAAACACCAGCTATACACGCCTATACAGACAGTGGGTGAATTGTGAGACGGTCCCTAACAGAATGACACAGCAGTGAGAGCGAAACTTAAAAGTCTGACTTCAGGAGAGCATACACGTTGAAAAATGAACAATGTAAACAATACACCACAGAAGATACAGCTATAAACAACGACTATATTATACACAAGTAACAGTGATGCGGCAGCTTAGCTCAATACGGTCCGATGATAACACTGGAGGATGATGGCTACACAGACAAACTAGAATGACTTACTGAATAT
>JBBMOC010001463.1:10000-11596 GCA_037975185.1 Centropyge bicolor | reverse complement strand
CGGTAAAAACAAAAGCTCTTTATTCTTGTTGACTGTTCTGTAATACTATTCATATACTCTACATGTTGATTTAATGACAAGATTATCTGACATATGAGCACTGACATACAGTACATGAAACAGACTGTTTCTTGCATTAATCCTGGTAGCAGCCTCACCATCGGGTTCTGAAAGCTAATGGAGGAAACTTCCACTTTCCCGCCTACTGAGATAGTGTCCACCTGGTGAGACGGGATGCGATGTCTGTACTCCATAAAGTGGCGGCCATTGACGTTCAGCTGAAGAGAGAAAACACAGAGTAAAATAAGCGTCTCATTTGGGAGCACAGAGAAATATTTCTGCATGCACATAAATATCTGTTTTTTTTTAAAAAGGTCAAATTTGTGTTTTAATTGTGTTAAAATCAATTTTTCTTGACTTTAATAATTCTGCTCCATCGAGTTACTATTCTCTCACTGCTCCCTCCCTTTTCTTACCCTATAAGAAATCGGACTGAAGACAAAACATGAAGAAAATAACTCATTAACTCAGAACAGTTGAAACTGTGGCTCAAACTTGAGATGATTGTATTTTTGTTCACTGAAATTAAACTATTTGCACCAAAATTTCTGAACAAAATACAACTCCTGTGCTCAAAATGACCAATTGTGTTCTTAGAAATGGCACACACATTGGTAAATGTAGTGAAATACAATCTGCTTGAATTCAGTTTATAGGACTATGTCCCTCTGTCAGAATGTTACTGTGACCAAACTGCATGGATGGTTTGGCCTACAGACCTGGTAGGAATCGCGGGAGACTGTGATCATCAGACTGAAGGGAGAACCAGCAGGGAATGGAGAGTTGTAGTTCCTTTCTTCAGTGCCCCAGCTGCCATACTGGAAGGTGTTGGCGACCACGTAGCCAGGGTGACTGTCGTATCGTGGGTTAATGTGGAGTGCAATGTCTGCATTGGTCCTGGAGCCGCACTGTAAATTCACATGGAACCTGAAGAAAAATAGAGGTCATCATTTAATGATGTACGAGAATCATGACTTTGCATTTCTGATAAAAAAAAAATGGCTAAAAAGAATGTTAGGTGTTGTTCTACTGTCTAACACAGAAACTACAGTATCTGCATGCTCTAATACATGGGTAGATGAGTGAAGCTAAGAGTATGGAAAAGAACCTCTAAATGGGATCATTACATCAACTTAATAAAAACAAAAACACAACATTTCAGGAAACAAAAAAAAAAACCCAAAATATTTCTCTTGCTAATTATTTTACTAAAACATTGTGTTTTTTGTGTTCCATGAAATGTTGCCTGTGGTATTTCACTGCCACCAAATGTTAGAATTAACAGCTGAGAAATAGAGGGAAGATGATGGAAAGAGGAGTCTGACCTATCGGCTCCAGGCAGGACTCGTCCACTAATGCTGATGGACTTCCCCTCCTGCAGACCACCATGGATGGATCCAGTGAAGGGGATTCTCTAGAAAGGACAGGAGGGCATCTGTAAATAACTCATATCATTTTTATTGCTAACATGCTAACAATTAGATTTAGAAAGGTTTCCTCAAGGATGGGAATGTGTCAGCATGGTTCTGACTACAG
>JBBMOC010001463.1:0-5000 GCA_037975185.1 Centropyge bicolor | reverse complement strand
TTTGGGGCAAGTAGCACAAACATACAGTTTGTTTCACAGCCTCATGGGTGTGTTGGTCTGTTGCTTTATTGATTTATTATTTTGCATCTAATGGATGCCATTACCATGACTTATTAATGAACTGATTTGGACAAGCAGCCTTTGTGTTTCTAAGTCCGTTTTGATTTAGTTTCCTTAATGGCTGATGAGTAATCTCAAAACATTAGAAATCCTCACTATTAAAGACAATCTATAAAGTCATTAAAAAGTTGTCAATAACGACATATTATTAATGAAAACCAGCATTTTAAAAGCTGCAACTGGTTGACTTTCTGGTCATTTGAACTTCTCTATATGCTTGGCAAATTTCATAAACTGCATAAGAGCCTCATATTTTATAAGATAAAGAAATGTTTTGTAGATTCCCCAACTGCAAAATAACTACAGTTTTCAGAAAAAAATATTGTGAAGTAAAGGACAATGTTTCCCTGTGAAAGGAAGCAGATGAAGTGGTGGAGATTGCTCATGCTAGATGGTCCATCACAGCGAACATCAGGTCTCCATTTCTTGCTATCAAGTTACATTGTCCCTATGAGATGATGCACTAGTACAGATGGATGAATGTAGAACTGTGACAAGCAGAAATGAGGCAAGCACATATGTTCACTGTAATAGATTACCTAACTCAAGCAAGTTTCAAGACACAGTGAGCCAGTTTTGATGAAAATACACTCGATACTAAAATTACCTAAAAGACGGAAAAATTCGCTGCAGATTTTTCATGCTCCTTCTCCTAAAAGCCTTCATACACCCTGTCTGTGTTTACACTGAAATAAGATATTCCTTTATGAGTCCCACAATGGGGAAATGTCCAAACTGGAAGTTGTTCTGCTGATCATCAGGATACAGTATGATGGGCTGTTGGAAATCGTTGAATGGTTCATCTAATATGGAGGAATGGAGGAACATCCATGATGCCAGACTGCCTATCATTATTTTTTCTCAAATCACATGCATGAGTATACCTCCTTTTTAGACTCTTATATGTTCTTAATATTTTAACTGCTGCTATCCCTTGTGCTGCTGTGACATGTGAATTTCCCCACTGTGGGACGAATAAAGGCTTATCTTATCTTATGTGAACAAATAAAACCGACAAACAGCTGAAACTGACAGAAGTGTACAACAATTAGTGGCCAGTTGTGTCTGAAGAGCCCACTGACATGATAACTGAAGCTGTCATAAACTCACACTGACTTTAGTGTAGTATTGGCCTGCATACACAGTTTGAGTCTAAAGTCTTTTTGTGGAGAGCTTCCACAGGATGTCAGAAAAGGAAGTGAATCATCCAAGCTGAGTGTGATTAGCTGTGAGAATTTATCTACTTCTGTATGAACTTTGGAAACAAACAAAACCATGTCTGCTGTCGACTGGTAAGGCAGATCTTAAGTATTCTGGAAGACAATAGTTCCATCTGCTTATGTTTGGATAGATAACGAACCTTAAAGGGAGTAAGCTGAAGGCAAGAACAATAAAATGTGTAAATATGGAAAGACAAACAAGGATTTTAAAAATGCACGGGGAGTATCAAAAATGTTCAGGGAGCAGGAATGTGTTCAGCAAATTTAATGGATATTTAAAGTATTCTGTTATTAATTGTTGTGATGTAACAGTAGAACTCAAGGAAAAGTCAGGGTGTCATCATAGGCATCAGGATTCATCCTCTGCAGATCATGAATATCCAAGGCTTAATATTTGCTTTACATCTGATGTATTTTATTCATATAATATTGTAATTACATTTATTTAATAATCATTCCATTTCTCTGTATCGAAATTCTACTGCTGTTACCTGTATCTATTCTGTATATCTGTAGTTGTCAACACTGGACCAGGAACCACTCCATCATTGTTAGAGAAGAAGTTTCCCTCTTTTTCTCCTGTTTTTTTTTTTTAAATCATTTCTGTCATATTAAACCATTAAGCCCTCTGTGATCGTCAGCTAATCACATAAATTGCACTTGAACAGTTGGTTTGACCTTGACAACATGCAGACTCCACACAGAGAGGCCCAGGAATCAAACCTGTGTTTCTCATTCATCAGGGAGAGCCCTGCAGTGGATGTTACCTGTTGCCTCTGGAACAGAGCTGCAGAGCACATGGACCAGAATCAAGTCATCTATAACTGATTGACATTTGTGACTGCAGACTTGATGGTTTAAAAGAAAATGAGAAAGCCACTTATAACTACCCTTTGTTATACACACACTAGGAAATAATCTGTGCCTCATTTTAATTTCTGTATATAGGCCACTGTAATACTTGTAAAAATTAGAATAGACTTTTGATTGATTGAATGAAAGGCGCAGTGGTTTTGTCAGAGGAGTTGAGGAATGACCACATGGTCATGTGCCTCACATGAGTGGACTGACTGCAGATAAGACACAGCCACTGAGTCAAAGGTAAAAACACAAGGACTCAATACCAATTTGAACTCCAGATTCCACGTGTTCTAGGTGTGCAGTGATGATTTTTCAAGTTTGTGAGACCTTCCAGTTTCAGGGCAAGTGTCAAGAAGACATGAAGTTTCCTGACAAAGTGTTAAAGTAAAAGCAAGAGTATGACACAACCAATGTCATTTCTGTGTCTGTGTGTCATTTTAAATGCTTCTTCAATTTGATCACAGTCATCCTGGAACCTTTCTGTTCCTCTGAAGCTTCCCCTTCAGCTGTTCCTGTCTGACACATTATTTATGCTTTGCACAAGTCCTTCACATGCATAGATACAAATCTTGAAACAGCAACAGGAACAAGATGAATGGACAGATTGAAAAGAAGAATGGCTCAGGACATTTTGAATCAAATAATTCTACAGTTGAGAAAAGGCTCTTTAGCTGATAAATACTGCACTGTGCTCACCAGCTAGTTACTAACTTTGTCCATTTTCTGCTGGAACAACAGCTGGAAAACCAAAACAAAGAGCTGAAAGAGGCTAAAACTCTTTAAATCTTTTAAATCTTCAGAAGTAATCTTTCCAATCATCTTAATGTAATCTTTTTTTTTTCACAGCTGACCGTTGATACTTGATGTAAGTGGCCTTGACGACCTGCTTGTACAGGTAGTTTGTATATATAATAATGTATTCGCACAGACGGCACGTTTAGGTCGCATAATCATGATTTGTCTCATTTCTGATACATAACATCGGTTTAAAAGGAGCACACTGAGTCGCTGGACATCAGCTTTAATATCTTCAACTATTTAGAGCAGAAGCTTACAAAATATCAACACATTCTGTACAAAAATACTCTACAGACCCCCCCAGACCCTCAGTAAAAGATAAACACAGATCCACCACAGTTTACACATTGTCTAAAATTAACACATAAATATGGCTGAAGTACCAATTAATATGTTCTAAAATTGAAACCCTTGTACAAACACTGTATATACATATGCCTAAGGTTATTGTTTGATCATGTTTAACTGGGCTCCACTGTGCTGGTGAAGCCCATTACATTCAGTGAGCATGCATACTCCTGCCTGAAGAAACACAACACACACACACACACACACAGGCACACACACACACACACACACACACACACACACACACACACACACACGCACACACACACACACAGGCACACACACACACACAGGCACACACACACACTTTACACAGGAAAGACAGATGTTTGTGGCAATATCACAACTTTCTTTATACAGTACTTTAATGAAAGCATTGTTTTCAGTATTGTCATTGTTCTCTCGCCAGGAGTCAAAGTACGACTGAACAAACAGACAGTTCACTTATAGCTCTTATTAAATGTGGGAGGTATTACTCAGCGGTTCATCCATTAATGATGGTCATCATCTGATTGACTGAAACTGAATGTCTTGTGACTTCATCTATTTCCATTTGCTCTATTTGTTACAGCAACACAAATCCAAAGCTGCCCCAACACACAGTCATTTAGCAACAGCTTCTCATAAATGCCTGAATTTCATGGTGAGTATTTTTGCAGTACAGCACAAGGCAGTGTCTCAGCATTGTGGCTAGGAGTTCGGGCCGTCTGATATGTGCAGCAGTTGATGTGGGTTATCTTGCTTATAACATGGCAGTCACAAGAAAGTCTTGTTTATTCAGATTTTGGAGGCATGTACTTTAATCCCTGACCCCTACAATGTATGTGCTGAAGTGTCCTTGGGTTAGATACTGAACTGAAAAGTGCCCTGATGTCAGTATGTAATTGTACGTGCTTTCGATAAAAGCGTCTAAGTGAAATTGTAGAACATCAAATATTACAGTCGACAGATCAAGAGTCTACAGCCGGGCTGAAAGCTTATGTTTGGAGTGGTATCTCAAATCTTATCTGCATACATAGATTCAAGGTAACTGAAAATATAATGGCATTTTGCCATTTGTGTGATCTGACCTTGTGTTGGTATTCTTGGAATAAATGTTATTTTACAATGATAAGGAGGA
This sequence comes from Centropyge bicolor, assembly GCA_037975185.1. NCBI lineage: Eukaryota > Metazoa > Chordata > Actinopteri > Pomacanthidae > Centropyge > Centropyge bicolor. The sequence goes on along the minus strand of JBBMOC010001463.1, from coordinate 533 downwards.
GTCATAGCCTGGTAACAGTTGAAAGCAGTAGCCGTCCAGCCACGACACAGTGATGAAGCACTCTGTCACACAGATAGGAATGAAGATTTACATTCATAAAGAGCTGTAGTTGCCCGTGGTTAGAAAGTGGGAGGAACCGGTTGGCACACATTCTAACAGAAGAAAACTGTCTCCATTCTCCGTTCTTACCTTTCAGGATGGCACAAGTGAGGTAATGAGATTATTTGTTTTCAGAGTCTCAGTCACAGCTCTGTTGTAGTTTCTTTTTATAATGAGAAAATTACCTTTTGACATTATAGCATGATATACTTTTGTATATGTTGTTGTGACATTTTTTCTATTTCTTGGTTATCTTTACCAATTTTTTTCAGTTTTCCATGAAAATGTTCTTAATAAAATTAATACATATTTAAAATATCACTTTATCTTGTTATTACACAAAACTTTTTTTTTTTTCACAAAATGAACACATCTTAAGATAGAAAAAGACACAGGACACATGACATTTTAGCCCACATCAACTGGAACATTAT
>JBBMOC010001462.1:0-11598 GCA_037975185.1 Centropyge bicolor | reverse complement strand
GAAGTCTTGTTGCGAGCACAGACAGGACACGCCTCCACGTATTCCCGGACCTCCCGCTCCATGGATGGCCACCAGAATCTCTGAGAAATCACATGCATGGTTCTTTTGATACCAGGATGGCAGGTGAGCAGCGAGGTGTGCGCCCAGTGAATCACCTGTGGACGCAGATCAACAGGGACAAACAGGCGGTTTTCAGGACAACCACTAGGTGTCGGGCTCTCACCGTTGGCTTGCTTCACCTCTGATTCTATCTGCCAAGTCACCGCTCCAACCACACGGTTAAGTGGAAGGATGGGTTCAGGCTCCCTGGCAACAGGCTCGGGGTCAAACATGCGGGACAGGGCATCAGGCTTGGCGTTCTGGGACCCCGGCCTGTAAGACAAAACAAAATTGAACCGGTTAAAAAACAGAGTCCATCTGGCCTGACGAGAGTTAAGTCTCTTGGCTGTGCGTATGTACTCCAAATTCTTATGATCAGTCCACACGACAAAGGGGTGCTGCGCCCCCTCCAGCCAGTGTCTCCACTCCTCCAACGCCACCTTGACAGCCAGCAGCTCTCGGTTACCCACATCGTAGTTTCTCTCCGCTGGAGAGAGTTTCCGGGACAAGAAGGCGCAGGGGTGGAGCTTGCTGTCCTTCTCTGAGCGTTGGGAGAGGACCGCTCCCACCCCGGTGTTGGAGGCGTCCACCTCTACCACAAACTGCCGGCTGGGGTCCGGAACCGTGAGAATGGGTGCGGTGGTAAACCGGGTCTTGAGCTGCTGAAAGGCTTCTTCGGCTTGAGGGGTCCACTGAAATGGAGTCTGTGGAGAAGTGAGAGCATGGAGAGGGGCAGCTGTGGCGCTGAAGTTTCTGATGAACCGCCTATAGAAGTTTGCAAATCCCAAGAATTGCTGAACCTTCTTGCGGCTATCAGGTGTTGGCCACTGAGCCACAGCGCTAACTTTAGCCGGGTCCATCTGCATCTTCCCAGGGGCTATGATGAAGCCCAGGAAAGACACAGTACCGGCATGAAATTCACTTTTCTCTGCTTTAACATATAACTGATTCTCCAGCAGCCGCTGGAGAACCTGGCGAACGTGACGTACATGAGAGTCTGGGTCTGGAGAAAAGATAAGAATGTCATCAAGATACACATAGACAAAGCGGTTCAATAAGTCCCTCAAAACATCATTAATCATGGCTTGAAACACTGCTGGAGCATTAGTCAGCCCAAATGGCATGACGAGATATTCATAATGACCGCTGGGGGTGTTGAATCCAGTCTTCCACTCATCCCCCTCTCGGATACGCACCAGTTGATAAGCGTTCCTGAGGTCCAGCTTAGTGAAAATCTTGCTTGCTGTAGCTGGTCAAAAGCGGATGACATGAGGGGAAGAGGATACCTGTTCTTAACGGTGATTTCGTTGAGAGGACTGTAGTCTATACATGGGCGGAGGGAGCCATCTTTCTTCCCCACAAAGAAGAACCCCGCCCCCGCCGGCGAGGAGGAAGGACGGATGAGACCGGCTTTCAACGAGGTCTCGATGTATTCCGTCATGGCTTCCTTCTCAGGCCCTGAGAGGGAATACAGCCGGCCTTTGGGGATGGGGGCCCCAGGGATGAGGTCGATCGGACAGTCATAGGGTCTGTGGGGAGGAAGTGAAGTGGCTTTGCTTTTACTGAAGACTTCCTTCAGATCATGGTAGCACTGAGGAACCGACTTCAGGTCCGGGGAGTCAGAGTCTGTGACATGGTTAGCAGAGAAAACATTAAACGTGGCTTTCACAGTCTCATCATCTTGACCCTTAAGACACCTCCCCTGACACTTCCCTGCCCAGCTCAACACCTTCCCTGTGTTCCAATCAATGTGGGGGCCATGTTCTTTAAGCCAAGGGAAGCCCAAAATGAGGGAACGCTGAGGAGCATTAAACAGATGAAAGCTCAGAGTCTCATGGTGACCATCAATGTCAATTTCTACAGGCTCAGTCTTATGGGTGACCCTGAATAACTGGCTCCCATCAAGAGCACTAGCCTCAATAGGCTGAGGTAACAGATTAGCTTTGAGTTTCAATTTGCGAGCAAACTCCCAGTCCATAAGGCTTTCATCTGCCCCAGAGTCAATAAGAGCCGCCAGGCTAACTGTGGTGTCGAGGTGCGTTACCTGGATGTGGGTGAGTGCTCGGGGAGAGGATTCGGTGGGGGAGACACGGCTTGCCAGTACTCTCCCGTCCTGGCGAGCCTGCCCTTTAGCTGGACAAGAAGCGAGGAGATGTCCTTGCTGACCGCAGTAAAAGCACCTGCCTTCCTGCAGTCTGCGGCGACGCTCCTCAGCAGACAGCCTGGCTCTTCCCAGCTGCATGGGCTCCTCCCCCTCTTCAAACGATGCCCTCCCAGGTGACGGGAGGCGCGGGACACTCCGTCCATGGAGTGTGGAGGCTGACGTGCGGCTCTGGTGACGACTCACCGCTGACGTCATCTGGGATCGGGACCGCTGACGATCCCGCAGGCGATAATCCGTACGGATGGCCAAGGTGATCAGGGAGTCCAGGTCCGATGGGAGGTCCAAAGGCACCAGCAGGTCCTGGATCTGGTCCGATAATCCCTTCAGGAAAACGTCAAACAGGGCGGTGGTGTTCCAGCCGCTATCAGTAGCTAGCGTGCGAAAGCGGATAGCATAGTCGCTAACTGAGTCCAAACCTTGTTTTATGTTGCTCAACTCACGTGCCATTTCACGATCTGAAGCAAGGGGATCAAACGCTCTTTTCAGAGCCCGTTTGAACTCTGCAATGGATCCGCAGATTGCCGAGTCTCTCGCCCATTCCACCGTAGCCCATGCCTTAGCTCTTCCGGTGAGATGCGAGATCATGAAAGCCACCTTGGCTCGCTCTGTGGGAAAGGCTGACGGCGAGAGTTCATAATGCATCTCACAGTTTGTGATGAAAGGGCGACACCCTCTGGACTCACCGGAAAACTTTTCAGGCGAGGCAAGGCGAGGAGACGGAGCGTGGTAATCAGGAACGGCAGCCGGTGGTTGAGCTGGTGGCGGCGTGGTGGACGCCGCACCGGCGGAGGAAGAGGCCGGTGGAAGTTGAGCTAGAAGTTGTTGCATCTGGGTGTGCAGGAGGTTCACCTGGTTGCTCATGGTGGCCTCCAGGCTTCCCTGACGAATCATCAGCTCCTTGATCCCACCTTGCAGAGACGTCATCTGCTCCCTCTGCTCCTCCAGTCGAGCGTCATGGGCCTGCATGGCCACCATCATGTGGGTCGAGTCGGCTGGGTCCATGCTGGCCAGTTTGTACTGACAAGACCAGTCTGTGATCTGAACCCAAAAGCACGACTCCAAAACCAAAAGTTCAAAATAAAAGTCTTTAATGAAAGTAGGCAAACTGAAAATCACTCTGACGAGGAAAAAACTCTGAGACAAGGAATACAAAAAGTAGCAACTAAAATTCACTCTTAAGAGGTAGCAAAAATGAGAGAAAAAACCAGAACAAAGTACAAACAGAAAATCACTCAATAGCGGAAAAATACTAAGCAAACAATGGCTAGACAAAGTAACAAATGAAACAACAACCTGACTTGAAAAATACATGGAAGGCGTAGTAAGCTGCTCAACGAGACAAGACAAACTGGCACAGGACAAAGAGAGACGCAGACTATATATACACATGAGGAAGTGGGTGAACAGGTGGAAACAATCAGGGCGGGGCAGACAATCACACTGGCGGGAAACACACTAGGAAGGGCAAGTAATCTGAAACGAGAAGGAGAGTTCGATTATCAAAATAAAACAGGAAATCACGAGACAAGACAAGACATAACAAAGTCTAACTTAACATAATCTTCTTGACGTAACACTTGGTAGTATTTTAGTTTCCTTGCTGTTATATCTGAAATATGAACTTCTTTGATATGGGTGCTGCTCATGGAGCTGGAATAGTAAACTCCTGCCAAAATATCCGAAAGGCAAAGCCAGCACAAAAACAGGCGAAATTCGGAGTCTGCCCTAGTGTTTATTCAGGAAACTGCAGCTTCTTGCACTTCCGGATTGGCTTCATTCAGCACTTGGTTTCTGAAGAGCAAAAATGAAGCCAGTCATAGCGTGCAGTCATCTTGTTAGCGGGGTGTCGCCTAACTCCGGTTACTCAAAATATGGAGAAAGAGGTGAAGCGAGGGCGGGTCTGAATGAAGTCTGTTTAATGAAACATGCTCATCAAGCTAGCAGACTAACCCGGTAGTACCGGCAGGTTTCGGCCCCGGTTACTGTACCTTAATAAGCTGGCGTAACGTCACATGTGAACATTTCAGCCTCCAGTCGATCACAATCAGTCAGTTTCTGGAGTGTAATAAACTTAGAATTTCCCTTTTAACAATAATATAAATATAAATAACGTATGGACTGTCAAATTTTAATTTTACTGTTTAGCTTCAATAACCAACTCCAGCTTAACCTATAACAACATCTGGATTAACGTTATTTCTGGAAACATTCAGAAATGAGATGTTAATATTCTGAAGTTACAAAAACTTTATTGCATTTGCACACAGTTCAGTTTAAGATCACTCAACATTAGTTAACAAACATGGAGGATCTTTATTTTCCACGCTAATTCCATGTCACTTCACGGCTGCAGACGGAAACATCTACACTGTTCAACCTTTGCCTTCTTCCTCAGACATCAGCTGTCAAATATTAAACACTTTATGAAGGAGCACCTCTGCACCTGTGTGAGATTCACTGTCTTGCTCAATGATGGTGATGATGATGTGTGTTGTGCAGGTGGAAACCAGGGAGGACGAGGAGCAGGGCGTCAAGCTGGCAGAGATCCTGGAGCTCCTGCTGGCTGCTGGATACTTCAGAGCTCGGATCAAAGGATTGTCACCTTTTGATAAGGTACATACTGGACCCTAACACGCCCTGATCCATCCAAGCGGGCGTAACTAGTCATTTTCCTTGTTCAGTTAATAATGAAAGAGGTTTTACTAAACTGGGAACTTGTTAACTCATAAATCTTAATCAGTAAGTGCAGGAAGATTCACACAGCAGATGGTGTCATTGATTGTTCCCAATAATAAACCTCCATCGTCACTCATCTTGTTTCCTCCTTCTCCTCCTCCTCAGGTGGTCGGTGGGATGACTTGGTGCATCACCACGTGTAACTTTGATGTAGATGTTGATCTTCTTTTCCAAAAAAACTCAACCATTGGTCAGAAAATGTAAGTGTGTTTTTGCAGCTGGATTTTTCCTGAAGGCCCCTGAACACTGTGATTATGAGCTGTTTCAGATGAACATTGATGGTTCAGAGAGAAGGTGATGAAATCTTTATCATCAATCTAAAATGCTGTTCCTAGATTGTACTGTGGCTGCAGCCCACCCCCAACAGCCACTCAGAATATGGCATGAATTAATCCGGAATGTGAGAACAGCACAGATGGATGATGCAAGTTGAAGATGTTTGTCTGCTTGCATTTTTCTTTCTGTTTACATTGTAGTTCTGATTCACAAGCTATTCGTCTCAATCTTACATGCCTCAAATTTGACATCATACAATCTGACACAGATGGTGACCAAGATTTTATTAGATTCACACTGTGACATGCAGTGTATCGAGCTGTATCGAACTCTACTAATATAATGGTGTTGTCTATCGGGGGCCTCAGCAACCCGATCACTGGACGCAACTTTGGAACCCAGCTCCTTGAGAGGGGCTGGACCCTCCACTTTTCTGGAGTTGCTTGCTGTGATGGCCGTTCCCATAGCCACACAAAAGGTTGTACTCTTAATACACTCTTAGATTTCATTACCACATGTTCATTTACTTTGAGTTGCAGTCACTCAAATTACATACATTCCACATAGTTTGTTTTGTTACCTCCGCCAAGGAGGTTATGTTTTTGCCGGCGTTGGTTTCTCTGTTTGTCTTTTTGCAACATAACTCAAAAGGTTATGGACAGATTTTGATGAAATTTTCAGGAAATGTCCTCTCTGGGACAAGGAACAAATGATTAAATTTTGGAGGTGATCCAGAAAACCGCCATTACAGAAATGTCAATTTTCGAGTATAACTATTAAAATAAAAATTATATCAATGTGATTCCAATTGCTAAGGGTATGTTTTTATGGTCCAGGAATCCATTGAAATAGATAAATCAGAGGTAGGACTAATATTTTGGGGTGTAAATCACAATAAGCTCTGGAAACTGCTGCTTGGCGGAGGTATGTGCTCTCTGAGTGCTTTTGTAGTTTAAAATTGGTTTATTAGCACTTTGACAGATTAGTTTTCTGGATGAAGCACATACATTTAGTTTTCATTGTTTGTCATTATGCTATTTGTTTGTATTAATTTATGTTTTCTGTCTTTGAGTTACCTGGCTGCTGTGTGGCATTTCTGGCTGGTAGATGGACAAAAGATGGGGCTGAGGGCAGAGCATGGCTTTATGCTGATGTCCCCCCTATGGACCGGACCAAGAGCTACTGCATCATGGGGGGGATCAGGGTGCATTGTGTTTGTTTTCGTTATTGTGTGTATAGTTTTTCCCCTGTGGGTTCAAAGTGGGCTGTTCAACCACTATATATATTGCCCCAGCGGCTCATTTGGTCAAGTCTGTTAATTTACTTAGTTTCTACTTTTTGTTGGCCTTATTCTTCATAGAGTTATGTTATGTTATGTGTTATGTTGATCTCTTTCAAGGGCCCTGTCTGGTTAGTTTGGTGAAAGTTGCTTTGTTTTTTTTGGAAAATAAATCCATCGCTTTTTGTCAGAACTTTAAGACGGTGTTTTCTTGTGCTTGACTGCTTGGTCCACGACACCCGCGGTGAGAGGCTGTGGGCTGGTGTGGCTTTGCTCACAGCCCCAAACATTAGCCACCATGTGTTGGGAGTTTACCCCAGTGAACGAGAGGGTCGTGCCTGTGTGCCTTCGGGTCGGGGACAGGTCTCTGACTGTTGTCTTGGTCTACGGGCTGAACAGGGGTCAGACTTCCTTTTGGAGCCTGCCTCTAGTGTTTATTCGAGAAAGTTAGACAGGCACCACTTTCTGGTCGACATTCCACACTTCCACACTTTCATTGACAAAGTGATGTGGGGCTGGCTAAACGAACAGGCACAGCAGCATGAGGAAAAAAGGGACCTTGTGAGTGTGACTCTGAAGCAGATTCAGAGAGCAGTTCTGCCATCACTTACTGGAAGCTTACAGGCTGAACAGGGGTCAGATGTAATTGACTCCCTTTTGGAGCCTGCCTCTAGTGTTTAATCGAGGAACGTACTGGTGTCCAGAGGGATGAGAACCTCATGAGAGTTTGATATATAGCGGACACAGTTTTGCATGCAAATACATAAATATTAGAATGAATGTAGTACCAGCTGAGTTCAGTGATGAATCCTTTGTTTGTACCAATGTTTTGTCCTCTTTGAGCAGTATTCTAACAGAAATTATGTGTTTTCAGAGTGAGCTTTATTCAGTGAGGCTGCAGACAAGGAAATTGTCTGCTGGTTGTTTAGTCTAATTAATACAGATGAGGATGAGACTACAACAACAGTTATGGTCAAGAAACATATATTTATGGTAATAAATGATGATAAACATGCAACAATGAGCAGCTTCTTAAGATACAGCAAAGAAAAACTTAAGATTCTTCTCTTCTTTGTAAAACACAATATGACATTTCTCTCACAGCGGAGGCTCGCTGCCTCCAGCTGTGATGCTCCGTTTTTGCTGATGTGGAACAGATTTGCGATTTTTCTTATTCTGTTCAATTATGTTACATCCTGAATAAGGTTGTGTTTGTCACTTGTTGAAGCTTACTGATAATCCCAAAGAGCAATGTGTAAGAAAAAGACAGTAACACGAATGTGCGGCAGCATTTTCGTCTATATGAGACTAAAACAGGAATTTGCTTCCAGATTGGTGCAGAACAATGAAAAAATAGGTAGAGAATTATAAAGAAAGATTAAAAATAAGTAGTCAGAAGCATAAACAGAAAACTGATGACAGACAGACAGAGTACTTTATTAATCCCTTTGAGAGGTTCCCTCCGGGAAATTGTCATCTCCATCGCTTCTCATTTATTGCACTGTTTAAAAATATAGAATACAAAGTATAAAATAGAGTATAAAATAGAAAAAATAAAATCTAAGAATAGACACAATAATTTAGGCAGTAGAGATAACAGAAATTTGAATCTGACAAGACCCGTGTGTTGACTGAACCCAAATGCACGACTCGCAGGCTGGCTTGATCCAGAGAAGTGTCTTTATTACAAAAACAGCAAGGCAAAAGACACACGAGGAAAAAACAAACAAAGTACAACAAAAAGAGGCTCTGAAGAGTAAATGCAAAAAGCAAACAAAAGGCGCTCTGATGAGGATAACTGGATCTAGGGTACACAAAGTAATAAACTGAAAATCACTCATAAGAGGAAAAACACAACTGCACAGTGGCGAGACAAAGTAACAAAACAAATGCAAACCTGACGGTGACTTGTAGACAAACATGAGGCGCGTAAGCTTAGTCGAAGACATAAGACAAACTGGCACAGGACAAAGGGAGACACAGACAATATATACACGAGGTAATGGGGAACAGGTGGAAACAATCAGGGCGGGGCAGACAATCACACTGGCGGGAAACACGAGGAAGGGTAAGCTACCTCAAACGAGAGGAGAATGGGTTACCAAAATAAAACAGGAAGTGACGAGACAACATAGAGACAAGACAAGAATGAAAAAAGTAACTTAACGTTTCATCTTGGACATGACAGAATCAAAGAGCACTTGTAAAAGAACTGAAAAAAATATGCATATGTGTATGTGTGTACCTGAGTGTGCACATAGTAATAGCAGCAGTGGATATGGTAATGCTAATGCCAATGGTAATGGTAATGGTAGAGTGCATTATGGTAATGTAATAATAATATAATATAAAATAATACAATATAGCAGTATATAGTAGTAGTATAACCTATATAGCATATACAGTGTACAACATCCAATTGTATAATATACATGTACATGTATAATATAATAATATGGTAATGTAATGTTATATATACTACACTCTACTACATATAATAATAATAATAGTAGTAATATACTACTACTAATAATAATAGTAATATATGGTATGTGATAATAAAATATGTAATATGTAAGAATTGCTTCTAATGAGAACGAGTGTTGCAGCACCCCCTGTTGGCCAATCAGCAGCAACAACTTAAAATGTTGTGTAACCCACATGAAACATAGGGTTACACTTTGAATAAATATTTCTTTTTTTCTGTAAATTAAAATCCATTTCATTTCTTGTTTTGAGAAACACAAACTCAAAAATTTGAACTTCCTTATAGTTTGATATTTCTAAGTTCGGTGATATCATCTTAGATGTCACTAATCTTTACCGTAACCTCCAGTTTGACTGCGGTGCTTAAACAGACAAAGCCATCTTTTTGCAGATCCATTGTTTTTTGTCAGCACAGTTTGCTGTTGACCAGACGTCGGTCTTGACAGACATCGCACACTGACCATCAGCAGCTGGTTGTTGTATCCAGGAGCTGAGAGAAAAACATGATGCTTAGATCAAAGCTGAGAAATTTTATAACTCAAAATGTTTAGAAATGCATCTCTTACTCTTCGCTCAGATCACTTCCATCGAGCCACTTCCATTTTCCACCTTCAGCTCTCAGGCCAATCCAGTAACCATTGGTTCCTGAACTCCCATAACTGTTTTCACTGACGAAGGCCTGAGAACAGAAACACAGTTATCAGATAATCAAACACTTAAATTGTTCAAATTTTTATTCCACACAGGCCATCATTCAAAAAAAATCCCCCAGTTATCATTACCTTCTCCTTTTGATTAGCAACAACAACCAGATTTGAATTCTTTCCTTTGCAGTTTGCTTGAGCTTCAACCCAGTTTTTCCGCTGGCCAGACTCGGGGTTATGAATGACGTAGCAGCTGGACTGATTCAGCAGCCAGCCCTTCTCACAAGCTTTACACTTCCTTTCTGAAACAGCAGAGACCAACAGATAAACTGCATTCTCATATTATTGCTATGGTTGTTTTTGGAACTAATCCCCGTCTTCTAAACATACCTCCATTAGGTTTTTTGGAGCAGTATACACTGATGGTCCACTGAGCTCGACCGGTGTTGCCTTCATTCCACTTTGTCTCAAATTCTTTGATTTTTTTAGTTAAGTTGTTCTTCTGTGTCTCCAGCTCCCAGTTTTGCTTCTTCAGCTGGTTGTTTTCTGTTGTCAGGTTCTGGTTTTGCATCCTCAGCTGCTTGTTGTCAGTCGTCAGGTTCTGGATTTCTTCAGTCAGATTTCCGAATTTGTTCTCTAAGACAGTATGTGATTGAATGAGATTGTGGAGGTCATTCCTCAAGTTTTCATTTTCTGAGCTGAGCCTGTGGTTGAGGTTTTTCAGGTTGTGATTGACAGCCAGCAGAGTCGTTCGGTTGTCTCTTAGGCTTGTTCAACTCACTCTCTTCAATTACTGTCGTTATCGTAAAATGAAAATGAATTTCTTAAGGGACAGTTTTTTGTCTGTCCATTTTGTTTTTGACATTTTGCCGCTTTTGGAAAGCAGCAAATATCCGAACATGGCCCTGCACACAGCTCAAAAATTAAATAAGATTTTGTCCATTTTAAAGGCTGCGCTTTGCATTACATTGGATTTCTCCCATGCGGACTAATTAAATGGTTGCACATTGTTTTCGATAAAAATCACTGATGCCATATATTGATTAATCTGTCTAGGAGTTTTGTACGTAACAGATTTAGACATAAATGATCTGAGTTTGTGCACAAACTACCTGTTTTGTATACTTACGGTAGACGCAGAATGCAATGATGCGAAACAACAAAAAGACACAAAGGATCCCAAAACAACAACAAGCCAACTTCTGATAGTGGCGGCTTCTGTTGTCGGCTTTCTGGTCTGGCAAGAATCCTTCTAAAGAACAAATACAGATATTTAGTAGTCTGAGTTGACCAAATCATGACAGTGTCTTTCAAAGTTGGTCTATTTAGTTCAAAACTACAACTTCATTTAGCAGAAGCTTTTATTCGAAGCGATGTACATTCACATACCGAGTTTGGGACTGAGTATCTTGCCCAAGGACACTTCAACACATAGACTGCAGGGGCCAGGGATTGAACCACCAACCTTCCGGTTGGTGGACATCCACTCTGCCTCACTTTTAATGGTAAAGTAGTGGTGGTAGTAGTAGTTGTAGCAGTATTACTAAAAATGTTCCTAGTTGCAGTAATACCTGAATGTTGTGTGCATGTTTCTTTTGTTTTCGTACCATTTGTGTCACCACTTTGTTCGGTCGTTTGGCTGTGCCCCTTCACGTTTTCGTACACGTTCTCCTCCTCCTCCTTTTTAGCTGAAAGGTTGAAGGTCATAATCTCATGGTTAATGACTGTGAAGTGTAGAAATGATGAGGGTTTTAAAGGCTCATATCGTATTTTCAAATGAACCAAACATTCAGTTTTCTCCTCTTCGTGAAGTGGATGGACACAAGAGAGGTCTCAATGTGCTCCACGGTGCATCAGACCTACAGTGGACAGACAGTGAAGAGGAAGGTGAAGGAGGCTGGGGTGTGGAAATC
>JBBMOC010001461.1:0-11611 GCA_037975185.1 Centropyge bicolor | reverse complement strand
TCAGCAGCTGTGGATCAAGGCTACTCCAGGTGTGTCAAAGAGGTGCAACACTTCCTGTCCAGGGAGCAGGTGAAGACACAGTCCCAGAGACGACTGATCAACCACTTCAACAAGATGCAGTCTTCCTCTCAGAACAACCCGACCCCGGCTGGCTTCTCTCCTCTCAGCTCCACACTCCACACCAGCAGCACCAAAGACAAGAGTCCAGTGGACAGCGCCCTCTGGAGGCCGTGGTAGACACAGTCAGACTCGAGCTGTGTCCAGACAAACTCAGATGACCACATTGGTCAAAGATTATTGTCAGGCATCTTCTTCAGTAATGAAGGTGTCTGTGCAGTGTTTTAATTAATGGTCATATTGGACCAACATTTCCATTTACTTTTGGAAATAAGTTTTCAAAGAAAATGAAATATTGTTTTTGAGAATATTGAGTAAAACAAAATTGTATTCTGTGAATAACATTATTTCTTATTGATTTATCAATATAATCAAGAATTGGCCAATACTGGTCAGCATGATCACATCTGTCCTGCAGGTCTTCTGTGTGAAGACTGATGCAGTGACAGGAATCTCAGCTACTTTCTGGTAGCAGTTTTCTCTTTTTGATGTACCTGATTGACTTTTTACTTTGTAAACGATTATTGACCCATGTTGGGTCTTGAATCCATCTCTTCTGTCATGAACCTGTTTTGTTGTGTCAACAGTACAAATGTATGTCTGATAGTTATTTTCTCTTGTGTAAGAGAGTTGAATTGTTTAGGTTGAACTAAACGATCCATGTCTTTTGTAAAGATACTGAAGTTGTTCACTCTACTCTATTTGAGTACATCGTCTTGGACTACAAGAATTTGCTGTGATGTATCATCACCACTCGTGCCTCTATGATGTGACACATTTATTCTTTTTGAATAAAAAACATCAACTGAATCTTGAGCTGTGTTGGTTCATTCTTTAAAACAAGTTTATCTGAATGCAGGGATTACACTACATTTATAGGGTTATTGTAGTGGATTGCATTATGTTCATGGTTTGGCTGATATTGTCTCCATCCCTGTGTAGTTTCCTGTAGAATCTTTCAATAAGGACACTACAGTTCTATCATGGCTGAGCACTGCCCTCTAGTGGTTCCTTTATGCAGGTGCCCTTTGACACTCACCTAATGAAGCTGTAAAACACAACTGACCCATTTACAGTGTCCCGCTTATGTTTCCCCTTTATTAGCTTCAAAACATTTTATTCCACACTGTCTTACAGTATTCCATACACATAATGTAGCAGCTTGTTAAAAGTTTTCATTAAGGCTTTATTATGTTACCACTGTGTGAAACATTCAAACCCAAGGATTCCATGTTTTTTGGCTGCATTATTCCATCAGCAAATAGAAATATTATAAATGTCTTGTGCATCAGTTCACAAATTCGGCGCAAATTCAGACAGATTTGGTGATTTTGACTTTGGGATCTCCACTAGAATTAAAAAATAAAGTTTAGTGGCTGCACAGCAGAAGTTTGTTCTAAGTGAAATTCTAATGATCAAAAACACTCCAATACAGCTACAACAACAATCTATTAGTTGAGAGGAAAAAAAAATATTTGAGTCTATAGCTGCCTCAAAACCAGGATATTGATTGAGTATGAGCAATTTGACAACAATAAAACTTCACATACTATGGTCTAATACTTTGATATACTGCACCGAGTGAATGTCAAACAAATACAATTTTGTATTTTCACCTCTTTATAAAATAATTCGATCCATTTTTGCGTATAAATACAAATAAACACGAGTATAAACAGTTTTGTTTACTATGTTGACTGAAGCATTTACATGACGACACTCACGCTTCAGACTGTGCGTGAAAGCTGATTGGTCGGCTGGCGGGGGGACGTCGGCACGCACGGCACGCACGCAGCATGAAATCATTGTCGACGATGGCGGAATGTGTCCGACTTGACAGCAACACAAGTGGCCACACTATGGATAAAAGCATCACTCTGCCGCCAGACGAAATATTCCGCAACTTGGAGAACGCAAAGCGGTTCGCGATAGACATAGGTACCTGAGAACATGATGGGTTTATTTATCTCTTCAGCCACTTTGTCTCGTAGCTAACCTTAAAGAGCACCTCTGCCGCAGCCTGATAACAAGACAACACATGACTTCAGGTGAAAGTAAACAAGCTAACATTAGCCGATCAAATCCGTGTCTCGTGCTAGTTTGTTTGACAGCCAGCGTCTTTACCGTGAAGATGGAGGTCTGGCGAGATTTCACGATCTTTATCTGATAAAGTGACGGTGTGTCAAAACACCCAGGTCAACTTTGACAAGTATCACAGTGTTGCGTTAGCTGCTAGCTAGCCTGTGTTTTTGTCGCCTCTTTTTAGCTAACACACAGTTTCACAGTTCACCAAACATCAGTTTTATCTAGATCTTAATCCAGTTTGTCGCTTGTATATTCTGATTTGAAACAGGTTTCTAATGGGATATTGTTTTGCTTGAACAGGTGGATCTCTCACAAAGCTCGCCTACTATTCCACTGTACAACACAAAGTGGCCAAAGTACGATCCTTCGATCACGCTACAAAGGTAAATACTTGTGTTATAACTCTGGTGTCCTGCCAAGTTTTTCTACGTCCCACAAAGACCAAGCTGCATGAACGAGGAAATGCTCATATCTCCTGTTAGCCTGGATTGTCTTTATGTGGAAATGCCACCAGCAAACATACAGAAGGTAAACAAGCAGATGTAATGGAGTTTTGTTTCCTCTCTTTCTTCTGTGTCTCAGGAGGCTGCCAGCGACAAGCTCTATGAAATATCTGTGCAGGAAGAGGTGACAGCTCGCCTGCACTTTATCAAGTTTGAAAATGCTTACATTGAAACATGCTTGGACTTCATCAAAGACCACCTGGTCAACACGGAAACCAAAGTTATCAAAGCCACAGGCGGAGGGGCGCACAAGTTCAAGGAGCTCATCGAGAGGAAACTCGGACTCAAGTGAGCATTTTCTGCTCCTGGTTTAATGCTGCACACATGCTGCATGTACCAACACAAGCAGAAAGGCAGGAACATTTCTGGCATATTCTGCATGACTAAGCCTGAATGAACAATGGTCCTCTACTGTGACTGATTCACACACAAAGCAAGATCCTGAACCATTTCTGCAAATCAGGTTTAAACAGTGGACGGATTCGATTGTTCAGGGGACTTTATTTAAGTTGATTTGATTTCACTTTGTTATGGAGAGTGCTCTGGAAAGTATCAGCTGTTCACTGACTTGTAAACTGTGCCAGCCTCTTTGCTGTTGATAGTTTTCCAGTGAAATTTTACTCTAGTATCAAGAATGAGGTTGCACATTATACTTAATGATTTACCAGAGCGAGGACAAAACAATTAGTCTCCTTCTCTGGCTGCAGATCATTTTAACTCATGAAATCTTTTATGTGTGGCAGAGTGGACAAAGAGGATGAGATGACCTGCCTCATCAAGGGCTGTAACTTTGTGCTGAGGAACATCCCCCACGAGGCTTTTGTGTACGCCAAACATGCTGACTCAGAGTTCCGCTTTCAGACGACTCAGCCAGACATCTTCCCTTACCTGCTCGTAAACATCGGCTCTGGAGTGTCCATAGTCAAGGTATTAACTAATAAGTCAAAGTTATCAGTGGTTTGGGCAAGTAGGTCTCGCTGTTAAGCATTTAAAATAGAGATGGCATGATTAAATGATTAGTAGTAGTAAATCATTATTAACTGAATATCTCTGGTTTTGGACTTTTGTTGAGACAAAACAAGACATTTGAAGGCAACTCTTTGAGTGCTTGTGTTTATCCTCAGGCATTTTTATAATGATAAATAATGAGTAATGAAATGATAACGAAAATAATTCTTAGTTGCGGCCCTCATCTAAACCTAAAGCATATTCCTGTCAGGTTGAAAGTTTTTTTTGTTATTTGAACATTTTTATAAAGAAGGCCTCCAGTAGAAACATAAATAATGAGGTTGTTTTGACTAAAAGATTTTAAATTACTTCCAAAGCCAAAACTCTTCTATAAATGAGTAGTTTCTGATACCAGAGTAGCCTTGACTGCTCATCACAGATATACTAATGTCAGCAAAAATATTGGCTATTAATATATGAACTTTTCCCAGATGACTAACATTTGAATAAATCAGGGTCCTCTGCTCTCTCTCTCTTGAATAGGTTGAGTCAGAGGACAAGTTTGAGCGAATAGGCGGAAGCTCAATCGGTGGAGGGACGTTCTGGGGCCTTGGAGCCTTGCTCACCAAAACAAAGGTATCATAAATTACTTTTCCTGTCAGACCGGAATAGCTGTTCCTCTGAAGTCAACCATTAAAACTTCTCAGTGCAATATTTTGTTCCCTTAAGCCCTGTGAACTTTCTCCTTTTCTCTCTCTGTAGAGATTTGATGAGTTGCTACAATTGGCCTCAAAAGGGCAGCACACGAGTGTTGATATGCTTGTCAAAGATATCTATGGAGGATCGTACGGGTCTTTGGGGCTGACTGGGGATCTGATTGCAAGCAGTTTTGGAAAGTCTGCTACTGCTGACAAAGGTGACTCATGGACACATTGGCTTCTTTTTGTGGTCACTCTTTAATATTATATATTTATATGCAGTATATATCCAGGCTGATGTAATGAAAGACTATTTTGTGGCTTCTATATGCAGTTAATTTATTTCTATTAGACCAAAAAATATATTAAAACAGCAGCAGCCCATCCATGTTTTTTATCCAGCCCTCACCTTCTTTGGACTTGAACAGTGAGTGTAAAAGTTTGTATTGTCTTATGATCAAATGCTTCGAAAGGCAACAACTGCAGTGTTTGAATTCATGGTTCTAAGATATATCATTTGTTTTACTTACTTGCTACTTAAATAGCATTTAGATATTCAAATGTCAGTCTTTTTAAGCTGCATTATTTTGAGTTGTGTTTGTATAACTGTTCTGAATTGTAGAGTTCTCAAAAGAAGACATGGCCAAGAGTTTACTCCATATGATCAGCAACGACATCGGGCAGCTGGCCTGTCTGTATGCGAAGCTCCACAAGCTGTCCAGAGTTTACTTTGGAGGCTTCTTCATCAGAGGACACCCAGTCACCATGCACACAATCACCTACAGCATCAACTTCTTCACCAAGGCAAGGCCTGATACTGTGAATCACACAGTGAACACAAAGAGTTGTTTGTGCTCTACAGGACTTTCTAATCATCTGTTTTTTCTTATTCTCACTGATATATCTGAGTTCAGTTGTTGTGAGCTGACCTCCACAGTGTTTCACCTCCAACCCAGATTTTTATGTTATTATTATCTTTTGTTGTTGTAGGGTGAAGTTCAGGCCTTGTTCCTCAGACATGAAGGATATCTGGGAGCCATTGGAGCATTTCTTAAAGGAGCAGAGGAGGACAGTAAGAAAATTCTTTGTTTAATAATTATTGTCCTCAATTTGGTGTCAATGTTGTTACTGTGTATATTGATGAATATTAACCTGAGAGGTATAAATGTCATATAACGGTGGGTTAAGTGAAGGTTTATCTTTTTGAAAGCATTTTGCCTGCAGCTGATCACTGTAGTTTTCACTCACATAATGCAAGTCATCACTCACACAATAGGGCTGATTGAAAACGACCTATTCCAGGAACCAGATTGTTGAATGCTTTCCCTGACGTTAGGTATGAATACAATCCCAGGACTTCAGTTGTGAAACTACTGAACCTCCTCCTCTTTCAGTTAAACAAACTTACCTAACTGCAATTGTAGAATATAGACAAACTGATGTTGGTTATAATAATAATGCCAGAACATGAAGACTAAAATTTGTATTAACATGTCTAGAATAAAATAATGACAAAATGTTGCATCACTTGACACCAGATATTTTTAGATACCAGCCAAAATAACACACTACAATGTGAATGTCATAACATTAATATAGAATAATTCAACATCCTGTCCTCCTGTAGATCCAAACCAGTACAGCTGGGGTGAGAATTATGCAGGAAGCTCAGGCCTGATGAGCGTTTCTCCTGATATGTATCCGATGCAACGAGCACGCAGTGGAACGGTGAGTCTGCAGAGGAAGCAAACAGTGATCAGATATAAAGACGTGTAGCTTGGTCTTGGACCACGAGGGGCCACTTAAACCTCCTGACCTATTTTCACTCTGCTGCTGGCTCATTAGTTTTTATTTCACCCACGTTCTTCTGTTGAACTTCAGCTTTTATTTCTGATCCTTTATGGAAACACCATCACTATTGTCCTCACTGAGTCCATAAGCATCGTACGAAGGCTTTAGTTAATCTTTGATAATCTTTCTTTTCATCTCCTCTCCACACATTCCTCTGTCCTCACTCTCTCCTTCAGTTTTCCGTAAGTACCTCCGTCTGCTTCATGTGTGCCCGGGTTTGATGACATTTGGCTTGTTCTCGAGCTGTAAACACTCAGTGTTCAGTCATGTCAGGCATTCGCTTTGCTCACTCGCCCGAGGACAAGAGAGACCTGAGAGCAGGTTTCTTCAGCTTAGGTTTGATTTTGATAAAGATCTTATCTTGGTGAAATCATTCGCTGTGAAGATGGAAGATAACAGCGTTTGTTGATTTTGACAGCCACTTTGCTTGTTGATTCCTTGGTGTGATACTTAGATAGAGCATCAGCAGCTGCTCACCTCTGTTAGCATTAGCTGTTAGCATTAGCTCTCACCACTGAACGTCCTGCTCCCAGCTTTCATTAACTAGTTCTCATTAGTGCAAAGTGTGATGCCGGACTGCAAATGAAATATTAGTTCATCGTTGGACACTCACCACTCAAGACACCTTCTATCGATGTATGTTCTTTAACAACATTGACTTTCACTAATGGACTATTGATTGTGTCCCACGATTAATGAATCTGCTGCCTAACTCTGGCTTTTAGGATTAAATCGTGCTAGAACCTTCCCTCCTTTTTCTTCCTCTCTGCCTTTATTTGTCTTAACAAAGAAAAGAAATACTAACACAAATGAAAACTTCCACAGTGTTGACAAGAAAACACTGAAATATATTCTAGAAGTAAAAGTTTAAAAGCATGATGGCTGGAGTAGACTTTGATGTCCGAGGAGCTGAAGGAAGAACTGATCTTATAGACGAGACAGACAGCGTGTGTCTTCTGTGTCTCTTTGTTGTGTCTAGTTTGACATGTTGGAGATGGACCGTCTGGAGAGGCAGCTGGTGAATCTGCCTCTGCTGCAGGACCCTTCATCTTACATCCCCGACACCATGGACCTCACCGAGGACGCTCTGGCCCGAGAATACTGGCTCTACTGCTTTGAAGAGGCCTTAGACGGGGTAGGATGACGCTTCATGTTCTTCAGTTTGATATTTCAGAGCCAGACAGTGTTGTTAAATTTAATAACATCTATTTATACAAAGATCCATTTCATAATGTTATTATATCTAACCTTTGTTTTGCCAGGAATTTATTCCCTTGAAATTTCAAATTCTCTTTCACAGGGAGCCACGATTGAGCAAGTTTTAAACTGCACTGCAATTGTGCTGACTTGTGAAACTTTAATCGGTCCAATCCAATGCAATGGATTTGTGTGATTGTGCAACAAATTAACTAAACAGTGAATTAAGAAAGAAGCTTTTTGATATTGGTTTCCTCAGCAAAATTTCACATTTTCAATTTAGATTTGCTCTGGAAAGAAAATCACAATATGATGTCATGTCTTATCTGTATCAATATGGCAGAATAAGCTCAGAAATTGATGGTACATCTGGTGTGGAATTGGTTTAAAACATTTTTTCCCTCGCTCAGTTCTTGTGCGTCACAGAGGTTGTGAACATGGCTGATCACTGCCCTTGTTTTTTTGTTTTTTTTTTTTGAACAGGTGGTTAAGAGAGCTGTGGCGAGCCAGCCAGACATGCCGGAGGCGGCCGAGCGAGCCGAGAAGTTCCGTCAGAAATACAGACACAAGCTCCAGACCCTCCGCCATCAGCCTTTGTGAGGACTGTTTTTGTTTTTGAATGCCTGGTCTTCCTGTCCGACCCGGGGGCTGCTTTTAGTCGACTGAACCTCGAGTCTTTTCTGCAACGTCTGCCTTAGTTTCATGTCTTCATAGCTGCTGTAACTGTGTGTTTAGTCAATGAAAAAGGGACGTTTTGATGTTGAATCTGTTTGTTGTTTCAGCTTTTAGGAGTCGTAATGAATCTGTCAGTGCTTTGTCAGAGTCAGCTGCATTGATGACAGAATGAAGAACAGGAAATCTGACCAGAAACCAGTTCTGCATTTCAATAAAGAGTGAAAGATTTATAGCTGTCAGTCCCAGTGAACAGTGCCATGCGCCAGCCGCCCCAGCCCTGTTGTCTCTATGTTTTTCTCTCTGGCTAATGTGTAGTGCTTCTCTTCTCACCTAGTGCTTATGGATCCCTCACTGTCAGAAGTCTGTTAGACACGAGGGAACACTGT
This sequence comes from Centropyge bicolor, assembly GCA_037975185.1. Taxonomy (NCBI): domain Eukaryota; kingdom Metazoa; phylum Chordata; class Actinopteri; family Pomacanthidae; genus Centropyge; species Centropyge bicolor. Next base: position 3,151 of record JBBMOC010001461.1, on the reverse strand, counting down.
TTAAACGAGTTCAACTTTCCTGATCCCTACTCTAAGGTCTGAGTGAAATCTATCAACCTACTCTGTTTTCTGTTTGTCTTTTCCTTTGGTTTGACCCTCACTCATCTGATTGGTCACATTCAGTCTTATGGTGTTACACTTTATTTTCATGAACTAAGCCTTGAATTTAAATAATACACCATTCTTTATCATATGTTGTTTTTCACATCTCTGAATGCTGATTATGATTCTAAACTCCATCATATCTCTGCTCTCTTGCAGATTAAACAGAATGAGAATGACGTGGCTCTAAAGTACTACCAGAAGGCGGTGAAGTCTCTGGAGCAGCTGAGCTGGGAGGACAGACAGTTCGCTCTGGTCAGGGGCGTCCTGGCCGGGAATGTCTTCGACTGGGGGGCCAAGGCCGTGTCAGAGTGAGTGGCTTTTATATCCCAGCAGCCTGGTTCATTAGCTGCTCTGTTCTGCCTGACTGTGGGTAGTCGGAGGTTGCATATATTATAGTTTTAAGTGATGCTTTGTTTTGATAAGTTAGCTACCCTGAGGCATGATGGGATTCAAAGTAAACAGAATAAATAATCTATTATAGTACCTGCAAGTTGCTTCTCATTAGTCCCAACATGTAATGGACCTGCATCCCAACGATTCTGTAAGATTTTTTTTTCTTTACTGCTTGAAGCTTTGAGTAAGTCTGTTCTCAGGCAATCACAGTGATCTCGTCTTTTGACTGGCAAAATGTCAGCTTTGGCCAGAGCTGCTCACAAGGAATGAGTTGATGAATGAAAGAGGAGGCTGCACCTTTTTACCTGCAGGCTAGGCTGCAGGGGCTGCTCAGGTTTAGTTTGGATTTCAGTGTTGTACCATCCAAACACCCGTCTTACCTGTGCTCATTTTGCTTTGATGTCGTGCAGCGTCCTCGAATCTGATCCTGAGTTTGGGTTTGAGGAGGCGAAGCGACAGTTGGAAGGTATCGAAGTGTTTGTCTTTCTCTTCCTTATTTTTCCACTAAATTTCTTTTTAAACCTTTTGGTGATAGACATCAGACCTGCTCGACTGTTTTCATGTCTTTTTAATTTCTTTTCCAACAGTAATATCTAAAGACAATATTGTCAGATTGAGAGCCTTTTAGACTCTTGGCTCAAAGAACTTGGACCTCACACTGATTTATTTGCTTTCTCTTTTCCTCTCAGAGCGGCCGTGGCTCGTCGATTCCTATGACCAGTGGCTTGTGAGACTAAAGGTCAGGCTCTTTGTCTGCTTTTTCATTTCAAAACCAAGTTATTTATTGTTGCATTATTAGGTTAGAGGTTTTTATCAGAAGCACTTGATGGTACCATGAGTACACACACACACACACACACACAGACACACACACACACACACACACACACACACACACACACAGACACACACACAGACACACACACACACACACACACACACACACACAGACAGACACACACACACACACACACACACAGACACACACACACAGACACACACACACAGACACACACAGACACACACAGACACACACACACAGACACACACACACACACATACACACAGGCTGTTAAGCACTAATGACCCCAGAAGAAAACAAACTCATTAGTCAGACACTGTCAGCACCAGGCCAAACACTGATAACAGCCTTTACCACTCTTTAGTAATATTTCATACACCTGCGATAGAGTTTGTGTGTTGTGTTCTTGTCATGATTAGTGCTTGAATACCATCCATCCTGGTTTTCTCTTGCAGGGTCCTCCTCATAAGTGTGCCTTGTTTTTCGTAGATAATAGTGGAGTAGACATCATTCTAGGGGTGATTCCTTTTGTCAGAGAGCTTCTCTCTCGAGGAACAGAGGTAAGAACAACTGGAACAACTTCTCCTCAAACATCATGTGTTTGATGTTGATGTTAATCCCACTCGTCTGTCCTGCCCTCAGGTTGTGTTAGCCAGCAACTCTGGTCCGGCTCTGAATGATGTAACCAACGGTGAACTGCAAATATTGACAGAGAGAATCGCTGCGATGGATCCAGTCATTCAGTGAGTTTTTTTGTTTTTTTTTTAAAAGAAACTTCCAAAGTACAGTTTTCTATGTCTGACGTCATGATTTCACACTTCAAAATAAGAGCTTCAGTGAGCTGTGGTCTGTGTGTTGCAGGGCTGGTCTGAGGGAGGACAGGTTGACCCTGGTCCAGAGTGGGTCCAGCTCACCCTGCCTGGATCTGAGGTCGGTCATTTTGATGCTTTTAACAGAAGAACTATTCATTGAAAACAGAGGGAAAACTGTGAATTTGAAGTGTTAACGTTCTCTGTCATCCTCCAGCCGTCTGGACAAAGTGCTGGCCATGGTGGTGCGCGAGCGTCAGACCGACCTGGTGATCATCGAGGGAATGGGCCGAGCCATCCACACCAACTACTACGCCATGCTCAGCTGCGAGAGCCTCAAGATGGCCGTCATCAAGAACTCGTGGCTGGCCGAGCGGCTGGGAGGAAAGCTGTTCAGCGTGGTCTTCAAGTACGAGGTGCCGGCGGGAAAATGCAGCCAGGACTCTGCAGCGCTGACGCCGTCGTGATCCAGCCGGAGCTCGACTTTAAACAGGACAGAACGCCGAGGTCGAGCAGCCAGGAGGGATGAGCTGGAGCTGTGAATGTAAGGATGGTGATCGTTTACTGCCACTGAGTGAAGGACTGAGTGCAAAGCTGATTGTAAGATTTTGGCAGGTTTTAAAGTTGATCATTAACAGGGAGGTTTTATCTTTAATTTTGGAACGTTGTTGATTTTAGTGCCGGTTTCATGAACGTGGTTTACGTTGCTTCGCAGGTCTGTGTTCAACAATCATTTGGTTCGCTACCATCGTTACTGCCTGCCGATCTCGTTCAGCATCTGGACTGTGTTTTCATGTGAGCTTCAGTAAAAACTGCCACAGACTGTTGAGACAGATGAGATCGTCAGCTTGTAGAAAAACAAGCGGAACACAAACATTTATTTTGAAATATTTCGCATCAGTCATTGACGTGCTGCCAACACACAACACTGAGCACCCATATGGGCCGGTGTGATTCTGTGGCTGGAGTGTGTTTGTGTGTTAGAGAGAGAGAGAGAGAGAGGGAGAGAGAGAGAGAGAGAGAGGGAGGGAGAGAGAGAGAG
>JBBMOC010001460.1:0-11612 GCA_037975185.1 Centropyge bicolor | reverse complement strand
GGCTTACCCCATTAATGAGCAGAACCTCGGCCGCATACATACACTTTCCTGTATTCAGCAAAACATACTTCAACTGACTAAAAATGCATCAAAACCATTGTCTTAGCACTCTTTGAACACATTTTAGCAAGTGACTACGAAGACATTAACCACAACCTACCTGAAAATGGAGAGTAGCCACAACAGTGAAATGATGATGTGACCTCAGTGACACCTTGAGCCTGATGAGGAAAACATTATGAAATAAACAGCATTATGTATTTTTAAATAATGAAATATATTTTAACTGTTTTTAACCCTTTTCCATTTTCTTTTTCAAGAAAATAAGTGCATTAACATTTCAACCTGTCACACATACATAATGTTGTGGAGGAATATTAACCCACTTATATGTGTAATCAAGAGGCAGAAGACTTCAGCTTGCGTTCAACTCTTCATTCTGCAGAGCTCACCTCTGTGGAGTTTTAGGACTCCTCGCAGGCGCTACGTGCCCTCTGCTGACCTGTTTAAGTATTGCTCTCATGCTGTAACAAGTAGTAGCCTACAATGAAATGGGCATTGTAATATCGCTATTTAAGACATAATAAAAATTTAAATTTGTATATTTTTACTGCATATTCTGCATTTAACTTAAACAACTTATTCTTTTAGCAACAAACTGGTCCATACTCCCACAATGAACTGTAATGGTGTAATGCAATGAATTCAATTTCTTTTAGCCCCACCATTCATTGCAGAGCTTTCAAGGCTAAATCAAAGTTTGTGTAGTTTTATAAACCCCTCTTCAGCCCATTTCTTTATACAAATCTTGCCTATTTGTAATCAGATAGATCTGCACACAGTTGACATTTGCAAATTGTATACACACGCACACACACACACACACACACACACACACACACACACACACACACACACACACACACACACACGTGCACAGAGTATGTTCTACTGTACTGACTGAACAGAGACAACACAGAAAGCTCTAAAGAGAGCCCTTATTCAGAGCCATTGCACAGGTACAAAGTTCACAGATTAGGCAGGATTCTCTTGTACCTCAATAACTTTTACAACTCAGTGTTTTGTACTTTCAGCAGTTTTCCCATCAACCATTAACTTTGGGCAGAATCCAACAAGGCAGTGCATAAATAGCCGCCACGACCTCCCTTTCTGTATTCTTCTTCTCTGGTGGAGACATGGGTAAAGGCATCTACATCAGCAAAGCGTTGGCAGCAGCCTGTGTGGTTGTAGCAATTGGTGCTGCAGCCACCATCATAGCTCTGTCAGTGGTTTATGCTCAGGAGAAGTCAAAGAATGAGGCAAGTACAAGCCCCACTACCACTGCACCCTCCACCTCAACCGCAGCGCCCTCCACCCCAACCACGACGCCCTCAACCTCAACGCCCTCCACCTCAACCACAACGCCCTCCACCCCAACTGCAACGCCGCAGGGGCCCTGGAAGAAATACAGACTTCCAGACTCCCTTGTTCCTGTCTCCTACAATGTGACCCTGAGGACCACACTTCGTCTCGAGTTGAACGAGTACACCTTCTACGGAGACTCCTCTGTGATCTTCAGATGTGTGAAGGAGACCGACCTCATCCTTATCCACTCCAACAAGCTGGACTACTCCCAGATCAGCGGACGCCATGCCGAGCTGATGGGCCTCAACGGAGTCAAAGCACCCTCCGTGACTAAAACCTGGCTGGAGGTTCCCACCCAGTACCTGGTGGTCCAGCTCAGCAGCCCGCTGCAGGTCGGCAGCATGTACGAACTTGTCACCAGTTTTAAGGGAATTCTGTCTGACGACCTAGGAGGATTCTACAGGAGTGAATACATGGAAGATGGGGTGAAGAAGTATGACGATTTTTATCATAATTCTCTGTTCTTTGTAGTCTTAATTAGAACTTTTTAAACTGAATTCAATTTGTTGAAAATATTTCTGTTTAGTATTGAGAGTTATGTCATTGTGAGAATTTAAACAAAGTGTAAATATTAATTTCCAATGTGCTGCCTTATTAGAAATAGAATAAATGTAAATAGAATATTTACACTTGACATCTTCACAAACCATGTATTTAGACCAGATCCTCACTTTAACGCTTCATAGAACACTCATTGAAATACTTTTAAATTAAAAAAATCAGCCTTAGAGTGTTATTGGAGGACTTAACAAAACTTTATTTTCCTAAAGTGTATGGAAATTATCACTTGCCTGATAAAGGGTTCAGGATACAGCTTTGGGAAACGTGTTTACCTTGGTCTTGCCAAGAGTCACATGACAAAAGTGTCTGTCTGTTAAATATGTAGCAATGGTCAGGAGTCATTAGTGCAGAAATGAAAATTCACCTGTTTCCACATTCTTATTGCTGGCAATGAATCTACCTTAGTGGAAGAACTAAGTATGTGAATATCTAAGTGCGGAGGGTTCATTTGACATTTGATACGGGTGTTAATTACTGAATTTTCTGATCTGCTATTGTCAGAATTTTGGCCACAACTCAAATGCAGTCAACAGATGCCAGGAAAGCCTTCCCCTGCTTCGATGAACCTGCTTTTAAAGCTGTCTTCCACATCACTCTCCTGCACCCCATTGGGACTGTGGCTCTGTCCAACGCCATGACTGACACAGGTTCTTGCTTCAATGTCAATGCAACATTTAAACAGCAATTAGATGTAAACAATCCATGTGTAAACTTGTAATAAATCTGCTGTTGTCTTTGTCTCCACACAGACCCTGTTCAAGTCTCAATTCCTGAACATGGAGAATTTCTCCGGACAACATTTGAACCCACGGAGGTTATGTCAACCTACCTATTGGCTTTTGTTGTGTGTGATTTTGAATTCATTGAGTCGAACCAGACCACGAATGTTTTGGTAATTATTTACAACATCTACAGTCAGAACCAAACAAATTGTCCAAAAGTATTTCTTAATTATTTTGCAGTACTGCGGAATGTAATTTTTTTTATTGTTTTCCACTAGTTAATCACCACTATAGCTTTGTGAGTTGTTGTGCTGCAGCTGACCCCTGACCTTAGTGCAGAGCGGAATAAGGAAAAGGAGGATTTCGTTAAAAGTGCATTACTAATTACTAATTACTACATTACTAATCAGCTACAAGAACCACATTTCACCGCACTACCATTTCTACTTCTTCCCTCTGCTGGTCTAAATACTCAGCTGAGGTCTGTGGTCTTTCTTTTGCTGTCTGGTTAATGAAGCACCGTTTGTGTCCAGATCAGGATCTGGGCTCGCAAGAAGGCTATAGAAGCAGGCCAGGGAGACTATGCCCTGGAGAAGACTGGACCCATACTCTCATTTTTTGAGGACTACTACAACTCTTCTTATCCCCTGAATAAGTCAGGTAGGAACGACATACACACACACACACACACACACACACACACACGCACACACACACACACATACATACACACACCAACACATGGACATATTACTTACACATATTACTTTGTGTATGAATTATGTATATACATCAACAGTAGGGATGTCCCGATCACGTGTTTTTGCCCCCGAGTCCCGATCCGATTCAAAACAAGCTGCTGCATGCTGCCGTGTTTCACGCATGCGCTGTTCAGTGGCGTCTGTCACAGACACAGACCCGGCCTGTAAACGTTGGTCGTTAATAAATACTGCTTGATTCTCATTTATTTTTGATACATAATGTCCGAGTCCCGATCAAGTCTGCAGTCACATGATCGGCCCCGATTTCCGATCATGTGATTGGATCGGGACAACCGTAATTAACAGCTTATATTTTTGCTTTAAATTTTTGAAAATGCAACTCCAACAGTCAAAGAAATGACCTGTATTGATCTCTGATCATTTTCAGACCAGATTGCTCTTCCTGACTTCGGTGCTGGAGCCATGGAGAACTGGGGCCTGATCACCTACAGAGAAACTGCCCTCTTGTACGATCCTCTCGTGTCATCAAATGGAGATAAGGAGTGGGTGGCAACGGTCATCTCGCATGAGCTGGCTCATATGGTATCACACTTTCTATGGTGTACTGTAAAACCAGTACCAATGTCATATCATTACATTTAGTTTTGTGCTTAAAAAACGGCCAATAAAACCAATCTCTGTCCTGTCAGTGGTTTGGGAACTTGGTGACCATGAGGTGGTGGAACGACTTGTGGCTCAATGAAGGATTCGCCACCTACGTCTCTTATCTTGGAGCTGACTTTGCTGAACCAACGTGGAATATGGTGAGTTTTGCTCTGTATCCAAGCTGAGAATGTGCCTGCTGAATGTACTGAATGGACTGACTGAGCCAGGTCCTGACAATGTGGATGTCAACATCATCTTTATTGGAAAATATGTCCGGTCACCCCACAGTGTTAAATACAAAGATTTCTCTGTGTAATTTCCAGAAAGATTTAATCGTTATGAACGAGATCCTTGGTGTGATGGGTGTGGATGCCTTGGCCTCCTCCCATCCCCTCTCATCCAGAGAAGAAGATGTCCAGACCCCAGAGGACATCAGTCAACTCTTTGACTCCATCACATACAGCAAGGTGTGCTATCATTGAGGGTAACAGATCACAACTTCCTTGTTCTCTTCAAGTCCCACGAGACAAGATGTTGACTTCCACTAAACCAAAAAGCACAGCAATCTCCTTGGGAAACACAGAATTAAAATACTAATGAATCATTGATTCCAATTAACAAATTGCTATAATTCTATCCCATCTGATACGTCACCCACTGACACACACAATTTCCTATTGTAGGGAGGTGCAGTCCTCAGGATGCTCTCAGAGTTTATCACTGAGACCGTCTTTGCCAAAGGACTCCATGTGAGTACAACCAATTAAACCGAAGAACATTGAATCTATATATGTGGTGAAGGTCTTTCATTCTTATCAGATCTCCATTTTATTGACCTGCAGCTAACTTATCTTGTTCACTGCAAAAGTACAAGTGGAAGATAACCAACTGTTTATTATGTGTCTATAGACTTACTTAGAGGAGTTCAAGTATAATACCACAGTCTACACAGACCTCTGGAAGCACCTGCAAATGGTAAGCTATCACCATCTTCATGACTGCTTCCTTTCCACAAAACAGCTACTTACAGAACTTTCTTCAAATGGCTTACTTACATGTCTCATGAACAATGTGTTGTCATTTTTATGAATATATCATTTATTGACATTAACAGTTATTTCACTGACTTCATGGCTCTGTATTTTAGCTTTTAGTGTAAACGTGACAATTGTCATTTTGGACCACATCGGCTGTTGTTCAGCAAAACATATGTATGGGCTTGCTTTTAACATTTGGAGAATGAATCTGTTATTGACTGTGACTCAATGATCAATGGCCAACAGCAGAATAAGTAGCTTCTGAGATCAGGTCAGAAATTAAATGCATTATGAAAAAATGTGGCAAAATATGCATTGTTATCATATAGCTTAAAATTTTTTTGAATATTGTTACCAGGCAGTGAGTGGAAGCAATATAACGTTGCCTGAATCTGTGGAGGCCATCATGAACCGCTGGATCCTACAGATGGGTTTCCCAGTGGTCACCATCGACACCCAGACTGGAAATATCACCCAACAACACTTCTTGTTGGACCCAGACTCTGTAGTAACACCATCACAGTTCAAGTAGGAAGCGTCTTTAATAGCTCATGTGAATATGCAGAAAATACTGTATTTGATACAAAACTCACCTGTTCTCTCTGTGTACTCTGTGTTCACGTGAATATGTATGGCTGGATGCATGTGGCTGTAGTTATGAGTGGTTCGTCCCTATTACGTGGATTGAGTCTGGTGGAGCTGAACAACAGCACTGGCTTCTTACCAAGGAAGGTAAGACTAATTTCAGGTGTATGTTCAGAGCACTGCAAGGATGATGAGCACAATACAAAAGATGGATTATTCTTTCATCTCTATCCAAACAGCTATAAACAAAGACATGACACTTACGCCTGGTACTAACGCCTGGTTGCTGGCCAACATAGATATGAAGGGCTTCTACAGAGTCAACTATGACCCTGACAACTGGGAGCGTCTGCTAGCCACGCTGAACTCCAGCCATGAGGTAAAACACCTCGAGCTGGAAACCATTGTGCATTTGTTTTGCAGCGTTTCTAAATGACTGTCCAGGCCCCCAAATGAATCAATTCCTTGTTCACTTTTCAGGCTATTCCAGTGATCAACCGAGCACAAATTATCGATGATGCTTTTAATCTTGCAAGGTGAGGATATATATTTTTTTGAAAGCATCCTTGTTTATTATCAAAAGAGAAGGTTTAGTAATTGTATGTGCCATTCGCAGGGCAAGGATAGTGACCACAACTCTGGCTCTGAGGACGACCCAGTATCTCAATAAAGAAGTTGAATACATGCCCTGGCAGACTGCCAGACGCAACTTGGACTACTTCTTCCTCATGTTTGACCGCAGTGAAGTGTATGGAGCCATGCAGGTATGAGATGAATGGTTATCATTTCTTATGCTGTTTCAACAAACTAATTCCAATGTTGACCCTCCCTAAACAAACAAACAAACAAAACGAACTGAGTAAAGGGGTTCATGAAGCATTTTGACAATTGGAAATCATGGATCATCTTAACTTCATCGTTTCAGGATTACACATTTCTCTTCTCAGACAGAACTCCAAGTTAACACAATGTATACATCTTCATCCCTCAGGCTTACATAAAGAAACAGGTCACACCTCTCTTTCAACACTTCAAAGATATCACTGTCAACTGGACAAAGATCCCAGAAAATCACACCGACCAGTAAGAATGTTAACATGCTTGTCTGTTTTAAACCACATCTCTTTCACTCTTTTCAACACATATGTGCTAAAAAACAACCTTTGAGACACTCACTACAGTAGTTTTGTTTGATACATGAGCTTCCTGTCACAATCTTACAATAATCACTGCAAGATCAGACACCAATTTGTATTTGGATTCACATAGTCAAATTAAAATCTTTTTTTTTGATTGACAACTTACATAGTGCTAAGCCACAGTAAATCATATCTCTGTGGATTAATGCAATGTAAATTATATGAAACGTTAATCATTCCCATGGGAAAACTAGATTATTCCCAAAGTGTTGACTCTGAATCTTCCCAAGCTTTAACTCACATACTCTTTTCCAGCCTGCATCCCTGCCTCCAGTTTCTCTTTAATGTGTTCACTCCAATTTACTCTTATCTTGATCAAAATATATTCTTATCTTCTGAGTTTAAATATACTTCTTTTCGTACTTTCTCAGTCCTGCAAAACCGTATTGCAGTTCCATTCAAACTTGCATTTTCAGGTATGGGTTGTCTGAATTTCAGTCTGAATGTAACTTTTCAAGAGGTGAACATGATAAAAACAACGGCAAAATAAAGCAAAACGAAACAAAAACAACAACAACAAAAAAAACAGCTCCAGGAAGTGACCCAGCTCTCTTCCCATTGGCTCGCAGACTTGGGGTCCACAAATGTGAGCAGTCAGACCCATCTCCAGCATTTTTCTGACCTTTGTATTCAATCATGTCATGTCCCTGTCCAGGTACAACCAGGTCAATGCAATCTCCTTGTCCTGTAGCAGCGGAGTGGAAGGCTGTCAGGAGCTGACCACTGGCTGGTTCAGAGAGTGGATGCAAAACCCATCAGTCAACAAGTATGTCCACACCCCACTCGTTCCTCTTTCTATTTTCTTTCCATTCACTCACTTCACTTCCATATTCTTCTTCCTGTCCTCTTCATTTTCAATCTATATACAGTAGTGTGCAAAAAAATGTTTTCAACCATATAAATAATAATTGTTTATTTTTTTATCACTTTTCACAAAGACAAGTGAGCAAACAAAAGAAAAATCTAAATCAATCAATATTTGCTGTTACTACTCTTTCCTTTCAAATCATCATCAATCCTTATAGGTACACTTGCACAAGGTCAGGGATTTTGTAGGATTATAGTCAGGTGTATGATCAAACAATTATTCCAAACAGGTGCCAATGATCATCAACTTCACATGAAGGTTGAAACAGTCATTAACTAAAACAGAAACAGCTGTGTAGGAGGTCTCTCCCAGACAAAGATTTCAAAGCAGACTGGGGTTTCAAAATGTGCTCTTCAAGCTCTTTTGAAGAAGCACAAAGAAACGGGCAACAAGGATTGTTGACGCAGTGGTCGGCCAAGGAAACTGGAAGATGTCCAGCAGTGCCATCAGCTCAGAACTGGGAGAAATCAACGGGACCGAGATACACCCATCTACTGTCTGGAGAATTCTGGCCAGAAGTGGTCTTCATGGAAGAATTGCAGCCAAAAAGCCAAACCTCAAACATGAAAACAAAGCCAAGCGATTAAACTATGAACGAAAACATAGAAACTGGGGCGCAGAAAAATGGCAGCAGGTACTCTGGACTAAGGAGTCAAAATTTGAAATATTTGGCTGTAGCAGGAGGCAGTTTGTTTGCCAGATGACTGGAGAATTGTAAAATAATGAGTGTCTGCAGGCAACAGTGAAGCATGGTGGAGGTTCCTTGCAAGTTTGGTGCTGCATTTCTGCAAATGGAATTGAGTTGAGAAATACAGGCAGATACTTATACATCATGCAATATCATCAGGGAGGCATGAGATTGGCCCCAAATTTATTCTGCAGCACGGCAATGACCCCAAACATTCAGGCAATGTCATTAAGAACTATCTTCAGTGTAAAGAAGAGCAAGAAGTCGTGGAAGTGATGGTATGGCCCCCACAGAGCCCTGATCTCAACATCATCGAGTCAGTCTGGGATTACATGAAGAGACAGGAGGATTTGATAAGATAAGATAAGCCTTTATTCGTCCCACAGTGGGGAAATTCACATCCACAGAAGATCTGCGGTTAGTTCTCCTAGATGTTTGGAAAAACCTACCAGCCGAGTTCCTTCAAAAACTGCAAGTGAACTCAGAAGAAGTGATACTGTTTGAAGGCAAAGGGTGGTCACACCAAATATTGATTTTCTTTAGATTTCTATTCTGTTGATTCACTGCATTTTGTTAGTTATAAAAATAAACTATTAACACTTCCATTTTTTTTAAAGCATTCTGAGTTCACAGCATTTTGTCACACTTGTCTAAAACTGTTGCATAGTAATGTAGCTCAAATTTTCCTAAACTTGTTAAATGTAGTTGTCGACTCCCTCACTGCTGTCATTGCCTTTAACTCTTTGTCTTCTTTATCAATCATTCCAGCATTCATCCTAACTTGAAGTCCGCAGTGTACTGCAGTGCAATTGCAGCAGGAGGAATAAAGGAATGGGAGTTTGCTTGGTCCATGTATAAGAATGCTTCCAATGCTGCAGAAGCTGATAAACTCATGTATGCTTTGTCCTGCACCAAACACACCTGGCTGCTGAACAGGTCAGGAGCACTGTCATGCTGGATAATGTTTGTTTTCTCATTAGTCCTTGCTCTTCTTAAGCTCATTTTGCACTCTAAAGCATGCTCGGACAGCAGGATGTATACTTTCAAATGAAACTTTTATCATTATAGCTCACCTGTGCTGACAGAGTGTGATTACTGCTACAGCAGCAGCAGGTAGTGAAGTTGGCCCATTAGGCTTTTGTCCTCACTGTGGGTGTGTTTCAGGTATCTGGAGTATTGTCTGGACCCAGAGAAGATCCGTAAGCAGGACGCCAGCTCTGTCATTGTTTCCGTTGCTGGTAACGTCAATGGTCAATCTCTGGCCTGGAACTTTCTCAGGGTCTACTGGGACTATCTATACACTGAGTGAGTTTTCCCTGGTGCAAACATGTATGTGCAATAAAATGGTTCTTTTACAGCGAAGCTGGTAGAGGAGGAGAGGGTTAAGCACATTGTTTTAGAGGCAAAACATTTTAGAAATGAATGTATTCAGGGTGCATTTTTTGTTTGGTGTTGTTCATCCACCACTCATATCTCAACTACTGTTGGATGGATTTTGGACAGATATCTGTGGTGCCCAGAGAAAGGCTTTGGTAAAAATTTCCCTGTCATACCGCCATCATGTGAAAATTTGACTTTGTCCACTTCTATGGTTTATCCAGGCAAAATGAATGAAATCAACCTCAACTCTCTGCCAATGTCATCATGCTCACACACTCAACTAAGATGGTGAACATGGTTAACATTATAGCTGCTAAACATCACCATGTTAGCATTGTCACTGAGAGCATGTTAGCATTCAAAGATAAGAGAAACCTTTATGAGGTCTATTGTGGCTTTATTGTTTGCTTCTATTGTTGTTATCAAAGTGTCCTGAGTAAGCAACTTTGGTCACACAGCCTGTAGTTGTTTGCAGAATGATCAAGCCTGTCTTGTTGATGCCTTTTCCTCAGATATGGTGCTGGATCATTTTCCTTTGGAGGACTAATTAATGGAGTGACCAAACGATTCTCCACTGAGTTTGAGTACGACGAGGTACGGTTGCTCTCATATTTGCTGTTGTTTTCTGTAATGATGCCCTATTTCATTTCACATGAACAATTTGTGAGTAAATATTAATGACTAGATTAATATTTTCACTACATCAGGTGCAGTACAGGCATGAACTCTGTATCATATGTTATATAGTTATGGAGGCAAAGAAAATGTTCTCTTATTCTAACCTATATATTGTTTATGCTGACAAGCTCTTTAATGCAGTACTTTACAATCACAACCCTCCCTCTGTTCCCCTCCAGCTGGTGAAGTTCAAAGAAGACCATGCAGAGCAGCTGGGTTCAGGCTCCGTGTCTCTTGAACAGTCACTGGAGAGAACCAGGGCCAACATTAACTGGGTGGCCACGAACAAGGACCAGGTGTTGGAATGGTTGACTTCTTCAGTTTAACACTGTCCACCGTGCTGTTTACAAATGTAGATTGTTCTCCTGACTTTTACTCCAGCTGGAACCAAATGTATTGTTAATGTTCTGAATGTGATGGAGTTTTTTTAATGTAAAGTTTTGATTAAACCTTTTTGAGAATAAAGACTATTTGATATGAAAATCGGGTTTTGTGTGAGGAAAATGTGTTTTAATACTACATGTGCTGTAAAAGATTATTAACAGAATTTCACACAACACAAACATGATATTCTGTGCTCACTGGGCTGCATATTAAATTGTGACATTTTGTCCGTCCACATATAAAAAGTTCTTTGAAGTTATCTAGCTCCTGTGAGAGGAGAACGAAATTTTACAAAGGTCGTGAGCACAGTTTGTGTATCAAGACTGCAGGAGGGAGAACAAAGCTTATTTCAATGTAAAAATGCCTGACGGAAAATAAACGTCCACGAAGTTTCAGCGAATGGGAATCGAGCAGCTTCAGGCCTCTGGGCAGCATAACAGATTACAGGGCAGACAGCCAAAGTGTAAAATATCAAAAGCTGGCCAACCAGCTTCAGTGACTAACACATAACACACTGACTTGTCATATATGGACACATCTTTCAAGAGGAAGTGACAATCAGAAGTGGGAGTGAAATTAATTCAACAGTCAGGTTTGTACACTTTATCGCGGCTAAGATATTTCTCATTTTCAAATATACACATTAACCCTTTTTGTCCATTTCGTCCGGTTAACACGACAATACAAACCCTCTGCGTGTCTCATTAGCATTTCCTGT
>JBBMOC010001459.1:0-11614 GCA_037975185.1 Centropyge bicolor | reverse complement strand
TCTCTCTCTCTCTCTCTCTCTCTCTCTCTCTCTCTCTCTCTGCTCAACATGTCTCTCCTTCCTCGGCTCGGATGTGATTGTATATTTGTGGTGTTGGACGCGTCGTGCAGGGCACCGCGTACACTCACACCATTACGTACTCTGATTGAATGAGTCGGGACCTGTTTCTTTTAAAGCCTCCTCTCGTCTCATCGTTATGAGGCAATCAACAGCAAGGTCAGCTGAGTTCAGTCCACCTTTTCAAACTGATAGTAGAAATGCATGTGGGTGTAAAGCAAGGCTGTTTGAGAAGGTTTCACTTTCTACATCTGGTTCTTTCAATTTAATTTCCTTAATATGTGCTGTTTATTTGGTCTCTTTCACTTTGGTTCCAACACTATTTTGCAATCATCATATCTGCCTCTGACAATCACATGAACCAGAGAGTGTTTGGAACCAAGGTTCAGTTTCTTCATTAATTATCCTTGATCGTTTACAACCTGTGTTTCACTGAGAGAGAGAGAGAGCCGCTGGTCCTGGAGGCTGACAATGGACTGAACATACTACAGCTTCAAGCCTATTCAGTCACCTCATGGTCTGAAGCAAACTACATTCTGATTGGCTGGAAGGCGGGCGTGTGTCGTTGTCACATGACAGAGCTGAGGCGTGCTCCATGTTACACTGTGTCATACTGAAGATTCAGCTCATGCCATGATGGAGATGAATGAAACTTCAGCTAACACGGTGATGTTAGCCAGGTTTAATATTTACAGTGCTAACAGTCTTAATTTATTGTGAGCACGATGGCACCAGGAGGAAACGTCCGGAGGGCACAGAAACGTCTGAGCCAAGTTTGACTGAACTCAGTCCAGCAGCTGTTGAAATAGTTCAGTCTGGACCAAAGTGACCGAGGACCGACGGACGAGCCTTTCAGCAAGTGGCCCTGATCCACATGTTTAGGAACTGACAAAGCCACAATGGTTATGACAGAAGCAAAGGGACGTGTCACATTTTAGATGCACAGGGAACAGGTGGAGGTGAGTGTTTGAATTCAACCTTTAACCTGTTCTAACCATGTGTTTATTATTGTAATCATGACAAAGGTCACATGACCTTAACAAAGCAGCCATTTTAGTTCAAACCCTCATGTTTCAACTTTAACAGTGACCTTTCCCTAAACTATCATTTTGTGCCTCAATCGAATGGAACCAAACTTCAATGAACAGTTACAACCAGATCCATGTGAAAACCTGTTCGAACTACATTTCTTTAAACTGGTATTCATTGGTCAATATCTGTAAAATCAAAGTATGATCGGCCTTACACAACTACAAGTTCTGAAGCGCATCAAGGTAAATGACATTACACTGAATATCATCCCTTTCAGAGCTCGGCAGCAGCGAGTCGGGCCAACACATTCCAGCTTTATTAAGTTAAGGAGCCGAGAATAAAAGGAGACAAATGGCAGCTGGTTTATAGACCTTCTACACAAGGTTGAGAGGCAAATGAAAGAAGCCAAGTCCCAGATGTAAAAATCAGAATAATAGTATTTCACCCTTTTTCTCTTCTCCATGATATTTAAATACTGAACACGTTTTCATCTCTTCCTCGAAGTCTTGTGGTCAAATACGTACAATCCTTTTCCTCATCCGCCTGCTGCTCTGCCTCCACGTCAGACCGGCTGAATAATCTGAATACTACAGCAGGCTCACACCAACATGGTATCTCTGGACTGATTCCTCTTTCCTCTGATTCCTGGGGGGTTTTTTCGTTTGTTTTTTTTGAGAATGAACAAGCGTCAAATTCGGCCCCTGAGTGTTTTTTTGCCACAGATCTTGTCGACTGTGAGCAGACTTCTCCTGCTGTCAACTCCCCTCCGGTCCTGCTTTTTTTCCTGCTCTGTTAGCCCAACTGTGATTATTTATCTCTGCACAGGTGTAGTAGAAATGAACAGACTGACCACAGACAGACAGAGAGAGAGAGAGAGGAAGGTGCAGCATCACATAACAAGAAGAAGACACATGTTTAATTAGGCCGACTGTTGATCGTTAAGGAATCAGTGAACACGACGACAAGTTGACGTTTGAAAGGAAAATGTTGTTATCTGTGGTTTGTGATAGTTTTTCATCTTTATGGGAATAAAAACAATATTTTAATTGCTCAAAAATGTCACAACCTAATTAGAATTTGCTGTCTTCAGAAACATGTATATGTGTGTGTTTTCATTATTCATGGGAATTCTTTCAGCATTCGTTGTGGTTAGTGATGAGCTGTTTACAACTGACAAATGTCCTTGGTCATTTTAACAGGATAAAAATCCTAAAATAATATGTTTGCCTTATCAAATTATTTTACAATAACTGTCTGAACAAACGAATGTGTTTTGCATTCGACTGTATATTTTATTTTTATCTTATTCAAATGAATTCTCTGTTTTTATCTGATGGTACAAAAGTGCTATAGATCAGGAGCCGGCAGCCAGTAAAAATTAATCACACCTTTCACTTAAGTTAAAATCACGACACTAGAAAAACAATAAAATACTTATTATTTAAAGCCGGTTCTTTCAAAGGTTATACTATTAATTATTAAACTAGAATTAATACATTAACACATTTTTAAATGTCAAGGTGATGTTAAATTTAATTATTTTATAATAATAACTTTTTTTTAAATGATGTTTTTATTCCACCACTGACGGCAGCAACTGAATCATCCACATGAATGAAAATCATTATAATAATATCTCCTGCTGCGACACTTACTTTACTTTCTGTAACACACAATACTCATTGTCAACTTTGCTATAAGATATAATGGGGAGTACGTCGACATTTCAATCAGGGTTATTGTTGCTGTTTAAAGCTGAACAACCGAAGTCTCCTGCCTTTCAGCAGCCATACAATGGCACAGTGACTATTATATGAGTGGAGGATGGAAAAAAAGAGTGATAGACATAGGAAGCCTGCGAGCTTTATGACTGAGAAACTTGGACACACATTTATTATAATATATGAACATCTGACATTAAGTGCTCATGCTAGCAGTAAGGATATGTAGCAATAGCAGTAATCAGCTTTTATCACCACGCTGGAAAGTTTATTAAGATATGATTTAGCTCGCATTGTTTTCTTAAGGCTGTCTGAAATTGTGCCAGAATCAAACAAGTAACTGTTGCAAATTTAATTTAAAAACACAAAAACGGCCACACCGTGGACGCCTTTAAATTATGAACACTGGTCCTTTTCATTTGGATTTGTAATAGGTTAATCAAAGTCAAACATCAAGAAGCAAAACAGACCCGCCGTGTTTTAACAGCATGGCTACACGAGAGCGATTCTCCACCATTTAATTAAGCAAATGTCTGAGAAATCAATTGTTTTATCCTCCAACCTACATGAAGTGTGAGCTGAATACACAGAACTCTCTCACACATGGCCGGATATTAAAGTTTCACAGCCCTGTGAATTAATGTTTAATCCTGGAAGTGTTAGGCAGGGAGAGCAATATGTTCTTTGTCCCCCCCCAGGCTAGTTGGCAGCCATGATGCTCCGCGTAGCTTCAGTCTGGGGCCTGTTTATTGGGGGGAGGAGGGGGGGGAGGAAGCGGCAGGAATCACAACAACACAGACGTCAGCGCTCTTCCACAATTATTTTGTAAGCTGGGAGGCAGATCAGTGGGAGAGCAGCTTCTCAAACATGCGAGGAACATGGAAGCCCCCGGGTTTCTGTTCCTGGAAAATTACCTCCATCACTCACCTATGTGAGGAAGAGTCATCCCAAATGTAACTCTGGACACACGCTGGAGTTGGCTGAGTGAGTCCAGTGTCCAGGGACGGCTCTGCCTCATTGTTAGGATGATAGGCTCTGTTGGACTGAGCTGAGGCTGATTGAAGCTGACGAGCTCAGACACAGATTAACTGTTAGAGACTGACAGAGATTGATGTCGACCACAGCAAATTAGCAAAGACAGGTAGGGTGGACGGACGAAAGGCGGGGGCTCCGACGAGTTAAACGCAGTTGATATTTTCAAACTACATTTTGATTCCTTCAGGTTTTCACTGATGTCGCGTCATTTCTCAGATGTTACAACTGCACAGGAAATACAACCTGACTGAGTTCACTGAGACTGTTACTCATCTGCTTTCTATCAACACTGAGAGAAAATATTAAATATGTAACATTAAAAGGCATGAAAACAACTTGACCTATGTTATATATTTCGCTGAGTCCTTGCTTTGTCCCAAATGTGACCAATAGACAAATTCTATTCAAATGATGATGGATTTCATTTGGTCAGTGTTTTTTACTCTTTCCAGTTGCTTTAACCTGAAACATTGGATGATACGTCAGAGACTGAGGAATGAAGTTGGTGAACTAGTCACTCACTGGTGATGAATCATGATTATTCATTGGCGTTTGTTACACGTCCTGTGCTCACTGTTACAGTATCTGCTGCTCGTGCTTTGTGTTGTTATATTTAGATACTGAAGACTCAGAAAAAGATCATCTGTTTGGTTAAAAACTGTAAAAGTCAGCACTTTCTCCTGTAATAATTGTAATCTTCTCCAAACCTTAAGAAGAACTCCAGCAGTTAAAGATATGAAATTCAGCTGAGTCATCATGAGGAGTAACCTGTTACCGACTCAGCTGGACAGAACACTTTTGTTCTGGTTCAGTTTTTTAATGTAAAGTAATATTAATGTAAAGTAATATTAATGTAAAGTAATATTAATGTAAAGTAATATCAGCCATGGAGACTTTCAGAGGGAGCTTTCCAAAGTCGGACAAAGTAACCTGGGTGATGTCACTGCGATGACATCAGCTTGGGCCTGAACTTCTCTACCTGAGAGTGGAGAGTCAGGAGGATGGGAAATGTAGGATTGAGTGTTTTTGGATCTTGACCTGTTGTGAGGACCAACAGTTCACTTCTAACCATTATTCTTTCATCTGTCTCTTGTGAGAAGCCGAACTTTAGCTTTGCCCCTTTAACTGGAGCAGGGCTGTTGTCCAAACCTCCAGCAGCTCATAAAACCTTAAAGACAGGATGTTGCTCTCCAGTGTCAGTCTCACCCCCCATCCCCCCCCCCCCCCACAACTCGCAGAATGTAGCACTTCTGTTGCTTCGCCCCTGAACATAATCAATTCAGCATTTACTCCTCCTTGAAAGAGAATTCGGCAAAAACAAATTTGCAGTATGTAAACATCATTTCAAGGTGACGGGGCAGGAAGAGTGTGTACGTTCGAACGGAATGAGCTACGTAACCAGGCATTACACAAACTGAAGTGTCCTTGGTTGTTGTTGTCGGGCTTGATTTTAAAACCTGGGCAAACATGAAAAGTGCTGCAGCCAAATTGAACGAGCCAGAGAAAAGCAGGCAAAGACTGGAGAGCGTTGTAAAGTCAAATCAAACCTTTTATCCCCGAGGCTGCGCTGAAGTGGAAGATGGTGACACTACAGGGAGGAATTGTTCTGTCGCCTGTCGGGAGCTCAAAATGGAGGCCAACAAAGAAGCTGTGGCCGCGTGGCGAGCTGCTCAACCTCCTGTGTGTTTGCTCAGTTGTGCATTGATTCTCGTGAGCAGGCATGCTCAGGTATATGGGTCCAACCGACTTGCTTTCACCTGGTCTTTGTAGTCCAGCAAGCCCACCTCTGTGACAGACACCTCCGACCTCTGGGCTCCCTGCCTGTTCATCTGCTGCAGTCACCGTCCACAGCTCCTCACTGGAGCCGGAGCTGGAGCCGGAGCTGGAGCCGGAGCTGGAGCCGGAGCCGGAGCCGGAGCCGGAGCCGGAGCCGGAGCTGGAGCCGGAGCTGGAGCCGGAGCTGGCATCGCTCCCCGCGCCTCCAACAGCCCTCTGTTCAGCTGAGTGCTCTGTGAATGAGAGACTCCCCTCTGAGTCCCTGGACTGGTTCTTATTTGCAGTCCATCTCTCTTCTGTTCGCCACTCTCTTTTTTTTCTCATTGTCTCTGTGCAGCCAGTTCTGGCCCCTCGAACACAAACATGAAAAACACTGGAATTGAAATGACATGATTGTTTTCCACTGAAATACAATCAAGCTTTTGATGAATACCTGTTCTCTATGTTGTTGCCATTTCCCTCCTGTTTCTGCCAATATCTGCTGTTACAAATACCAGGTGAGTTATTCTTCAGCCCCCCAGTCTGCCCGACCCCCCCACTGCTATTTAAAACACACAATGATTCCTCCTGATACAGATTTAGACTGAGACTTCTCCTGCTCAGATCAGTGCTTCACAGGAGATACTGAGAGCCTTCAGAGGATCATATCAGTGATGCTCTCTTTTCCATCTGCATGCTAAACCATTTAACATGAAGGCCATTCTGCTAAATCTAGTGTTGACAGTGTGTGAGCCGGGCTTTTTGTCCTGCTGCCTGCTGATGAAATTAAGGATCACATCAGCGAGGGAAACGTGTCTTCTCCTCCGTGCAGTGTGAAGAATGGGCGTGGAGATGTGATTCACAGACATGGCTGTCAGATTACTGGCTCCAGCTGTGGACAGGGCTGTGTTTTCTCCTGGAGCTCGTTGCAGCACAGCTCAGTGTGGGGCTGTGGGTCGAGGGGGTCAGGACACGGGCTGCTTCCCTCCCTGCTCACGGACAAGAACGCTACAGTCCAAGACCTGCTTTGTCTGTGCCTCCTTCTTCTTGTTCTAGCCCTCCTCCTCGTCCTCCTCCTCCTCCTCCTCCTCCTCGTCCTCCTCGTCCTCCTCCTCCTCGTCCTCCTCCTCCTCGTCCTCCTCGTCCGCCCATCTCAGCTCGATTAATCTGGGAGGCCTAAGTGACCCTGAGAGACGCTACTGTGCATGACTGAAACTACACACGCTCGCTGGACTACAGATTACAACCACTGAAGACCGTCACACCACCCCCATCTTCAGGCTCTCTCTCTCTCTCTCTCTCTCTCTCTCTGTCTCTCTCTCTCTCTGTCTGTCTCTCTCTCTGTCTCTCTCTCTCTCTCTCTCTCTGTCTCTCTCTCTCTCTCTCTCTGTCTCTCTCTCTGTCTGTCTGTCTGTCTGTCTCTCTCTCTCTCTGTCTCTCTCTCTCTCTGTGTCTCGCTCTCTCTCTCTCTCTCTCTCTCGGCCATCACACTCCTCCACAGGTCACGTGACTTAATTATATTCCTTGTTGTCGTGTTCTTTACTGCTTTTGTCAAAGGTTGTCGTCGTCCTTTTAACCGAAGTTGTAAATTGAACGCAGGGCGAGCTGCCATCAGCGCACACACACGCACACACACACGCACACACAAACACACACACACACACGTGCACACGGGCAGACCATTAAACTCACACACAGCCGTGCATGTTCGAGTAATGAGCAGCGTAATTGTAAACAGTAAAATATTTACTGGTACTTGACAAATGTTACGTTCGGCCCTCGTGAGAAAATCAATGTTATCTTAAGACCTTGACGAGCGAGAAAGCTGATACTTGGCTTTTCCTGTCAGCAGTCGATGGAAGGATGTGAAGTTCTGCGGGTTAACTTTCAGACTAAGTCGTGATTGTGAAACGAAGCAGTCGGCTGCGTCAGAGCGCCGGAGGAGTCCTGACCCTGCACACAGTGTTTCTATCTGCACCGCCTCAGGGTCTGAGGGAGACCTTGGCACGGCCAGCGACAAGGCTGATTTATCACAGAGGACCAGTGTCGGACAGAAGAGACACAATGTTCAAATTAAAGATGTTGCCATCCAGGCGTTAAGGCGGAATTAACAAAGAGGAAGCTCACGGGAACTCGCATCTATCGCTCAAATCTACTCTTTGAAAATTTCCAGAGATGGCACTGAAAAATTAATGAGCTGTTTTATTATTTTCTAGCTTCAGCTGGTCCACGGCTAGAGTTAATAAAACTGTCAATATTAAAATGTCCTCTCACGGTGAATGGGATTTATTATGGGATTTATTTGGCTGTTTAGCGTGTGCTTATTTTCCGTGTGTTATGTCTCCAGTCTTTCACACAGCAGTATGAGAATGCAGGCCAGATATGGAGATGTCTGTGAAGCAGTCATTGTGTCAGTGTAATAATGGTGCATTTGAGTTATGTGTCTGGGGAACACGGGATGGCGGCCCCCCCATTACCTACACTCCCCACCATCTGTGCCACATCTCACTCCGGGTAATTCTGCAGCGCCTTTCTGTCTCATTCGCCGTCTCCGTGTTTGTCTCCTCCTCTGTCTCGCTTCCTCGTTGTCTCTCACACTCGCACACATGTTGATTCATTTTGTGTGACGGAGTCGCTCTGAATTTAAACTATTTATAGAGCAGGAGTGGGATTATATTACACTGCCTGTGGCCAAACAGAGCGCTCAGAACTTGTCTAGATTATTTTTCAATAAAGCAAAAATTGATCCATGGCATGTCAATAGGTTCAAGATGAACTTTGTGTGGTGTGTGTGTGTGGGGGGGGGGGGGGGGCTTTGAAGGATGCTTCTCAGACGAGGCTGATATTCCTGTTAAATGAGTTCTGCTGTTTGCTCAGAAGACATAATGGAAAGACTCACAACTGATGGATGCCACTGTCGAAAATGAATATGAATGCGTTAAATCAGCAATAATTATTTTTCCAGTCATTATTAATTCTAGATTTGCTTTGGTGAATAGATTTGTTTTTGGGATTGATGCCCGAGTACTGTGTCATGAAGCATTCATTATTGAAGAATGCAGCTGAATGTGGGGCGCTTCTGTTGGAAACTATGTGAGAGAAATGATGCTAAAAGGTTTTAGAAAGCCCTTTCATGTCCTGTTTATGTTAAAGGGCTTTTTGTGACTGCGACCAAAGTGCAAGAATGGCTATTGTAGCAGCTAATTTAATTGCCATGGATGTCAGCGTATATATTTCAAGTGTGTCCCATTGAAAAGCCAGAGAATCAGGGAAACTGCAGAGTTTATATCATAGTCAAAGATTCCTTTGGCAGGAAAATCAGCCATTGGCCTCCACAACAACAGATGCTCCATATAAATTATGTACTAAAGTCATTACAAAATAATTTCCTGAATGGCAAAAAAACAGGCAACTGCGTGATGTGGTGCAGAAGCAGAGAGCTCTTCTGAGGTTTTTTTCTATTAGCATGAATGTGTTTTAACCAGTGCAAACACCTGATCCGTTCCAGAACAACGGTTTGTATGAACTTCATGCATTTCATGCTCCTCGGCTCAAGTCCCTCTGAAAAGGCTCTGTCTTTGGTGTTTGTTGATCCTGACATGCTCTGCATTTCTGATCATGTTTCAAAGGTGCTGATTGAAGTCATGATTCTCATCTTGACTGATGTCGTATAATTGGGCCGGGTATCTGTTGTTAGCGTCTGATGAAAGACCTCCTCTCTTCCACAGCTGGTCGGCTACCTTTGATGCCACTTGTTTTAATCTTCCTGACGCGTTCCCAAAACTCAGTTTAAAGTTGGGATTTGCTGAGGACAGAAGCAGTTGCTTGTTTGGGTTTTCTGTTTCACACTCCGATCGTTTCAGCGAAATTATTTTTTTTAAATGGCTCTGCGGCCTGAATGCAACACTGGCAGCCTGCGTCCTGTGAGCGTGTGAGAGGAATCCTGTGGCTGAGGGCTGGACGGGGATTTGTGTGGGCAGGTAACTCTGGAGAGGTCAGATGAGTCTAATATCCTCCGACAGCTGAAGATGCAGTTTTTCCATTAAGACAGCTGGTGTCAGCATTATTCCAGCTACACGATGAGGACTAATAATTAATCCGAGGCCCAGGAAAAAAACGGCCTGGGACGGGCCGGTTCCATCCAGTCATGACCTTTCCTCATCCAGGTAGCAAACCGTTTCATCAGAAGAGTGAAAAAAAAACTTAATGAGTGAGAGAGCGTGGCTGTCAATCACCGGTGAGATACAGTCCAACCTCTTCCTCTCCTCCAGACGATCTGCATGTCCACAGTGATGCTGATGTGAGCTGAGCAGGGCCAGAGACCGAAGCAGCGTTGCCATGTTTAATTGCTTCCCACGTCTCAGTTCTTTTAGCAATTCAAATGGGTCTGGTGCTGCGCTCGCTGACGACTGTTTCTGCAATTGGAAAAACAAGTGAGCCAATCAGAGCTTCGTAGGTGGGTGAAGTCATCTCGCTGTGCCAGAAACAAAGATGGCAGGAAGTTACAAAAGAAGCCCTGCGATCAGTCGACAACCCACTCTGATTAAACTTAGCAAAAAAAAACAACACCTCTTGTTTCGTCGATTGTTGTGACAAATGTTAACTTCTCACAGCCATCGCTGCAGCATCAACTGAAGATGACATCATCAGGGACGATATGTGGATATTATGACCCCTGCACAACAGAGATCCAACGTGCTCACAGTGTCAGGCTGATCATTAATCTGATTATTAAAGATACCCAGTTGAATTTTCTTTTCCTTCCTCATAAAACACTTTTGAAGTTTTTTTTTGTCTATTTAAAATGTGCAATGTTTGCATCTATATTAATCACAGTGTTGGCTCAGTGCTGCATTTCTGCATGTTACCGAGTGTCCTTCAGTGGAACAGGCTGAAAACAGGAGAGGGATGTAGATGTAAGCAATGCAAAACAAAACCCACTAGTACAACATGTCCAGATGCATAAAGGACTGATTCGATCATCTGTTCGTCAAATGAAGATACAGCAAGTTATCAAAGGTAACATTAAACCAGAAGCAGTTGTTTGGGTGAGGACAGGTTCAGGAAAAGCTCCTGGTCACAGTTAAAGGAAACCAACAGTGACTGTTGTTAGGAGACAGGAGGCAAACCTCTGTCTCCAGTCAAACAGTTTTTATGCCCATCAATCCACTCCTCCTTCCTCCCTCTGGCATTTACAAATGTCACAGCACTTCCTGAAGAATATACATGAGTCTGTCTTTGTCCATCCATCCAAAAAAACAGCCCGTGTTGATTCTTGTGGTGAAGACAGTCTCTCAGCGCAGGCGTGTTCGAGGTGGCACACATGTGTTTTTCATAGAGAAATATGCCATGTTTTGTTGCATTCTCAGCCAATCGTAATGGAATTATCTTTCTAACCATAAAACCAGCAGATTGTCTGAATTCCTGTGTGAGGCCAAGCTGGTTTACTGTTTATTTTTTCCAGACCTTCCAGCCTCATAGAATATTTTTACTAAACGTACATGTGATGACACAGAGCGATCGAAGAGCAGCTCAACGAACGAAACCATCGTTTCTTCAGAGTCATTGAGGAACTTTAAATCCTCTGTCAAACACTCTCCTCCCACACCTCCTCACAGTTACTCCTTTAAATGACTGAGAGTCATTGTACAGGCACATTAGATCTTCCTCTCCCTCGTTGTGACATCACCAGACACGATGAGAACCAGTTCAATGAATGAGAGTATTGTAACAAAGAAAACCAGATGGAAGAGTTTTGAATATACTTTTTTTTTTGGTATTATTGTTTGTTCATTTTGTTGGGTGAGCGAGCATCCCTGCATCTGGAGGAGGTTTGTTTAGGCATTTGTTGCGTCTGACGTTGCTCGCCACAGTTGTCATCTTCTGGTTAAATGATGCGTGAAAGTGAATATCCATCTTGTGTGATCAGAAGCGTTGTGTGATGGCAGAACGATACATGCATTATAAACAAACTGGCTGCTTGTGGAAGTGAGAAGAGCAGACCTCAGAGGGAG
>JBBMOC010001458.1:0-11618 GCA_037975185.1 Centropyge bicolor | reverse complement strand
ATATTAGACTGAAGGAGAAATAATCAAGTGTGAAGAGTTGGTTAAAATTTGATTTGAGCCACAACCTGAAAGAAGCAGGAAGCAACATGTGCAGGCTGTGAGTAGAAGAGCTGAGACTCCATTTGTAGAGGACAGAGCAGGACATTATACTGAGGGATGTCCCTTTAATTGGACATGGCCAGCCTTTTGCAAATGTCCACTTTCATTCAGCAGCACATTGTCCAGTTGCTCCCACCTCAGCCTCTTGCCAGTCTGGGGACTCAAGCCGGCAACCCACTGGTTCCGAGTTCACTTCACAAACCACTAGGCCACCACTGTCCGCCATTTTACACTTTCCTCCTCTGCATCTTGTCTCACCTGTTTGTCCTCCTCGTCTTTTTGTTTCACAGCTTGATTCTGGACACATTTGACTGAACGGCCTTTGAAGTGCAGAAGATGAGTGTTTGTGTGGAGGAAGAGGAGGACAGAGAGTCTCCAATGTCCAGCTGTCTGTCTGTGAAGAGTGACCGGTCTATACGTCTTCCTCCACACTTCAGTGAAGAACCTGGACCCTCAGACTCACAATAAGAGAACTGCTACAACTTCAGTTTATATAAATTATATTATTACTATTATATGATTGTTTGGGCCAAAATATAAGATAATATTTGTTTCTCTGAGCAAGTGAACAGCATCATTGTAACTGCTGTAGAGCCTTTAGGGCACACACAGACACACATGCACACACTCACACATACTTGAGGGCGAGAGAAGTGATGTTTCCCCTGGAATCAGCGGCAGCTGTAACACCACCAAACATTCAGGAACAGCAGTTTGTGGATTTAGAGTATTGTATTGATGATTTAAAAGTGATTCAGATGAAATGAATAAAAGCATCTTGGTGTTTCCAGAAGACAGAAGCACAGACAGAGAGCAGAGTCTCCAGTGTCCAGCTGTCTGTCTATGAAGAGTGACCGGTCTATACGTCTTCCTCCTCACTTCAGTGAAGAACCTGGACCCTCAGACTCACAGTAAGAGAACTGCTACAACTCCAGTTTATATAAATTATATTATTACCATTATATGATTGTGTTGGCCAAAATATAAGATAATATTTGTTTCTGGAAGTTTTGTTTGGAAAAATTTGGGTTGTGTGATACTTGAGGACGAGACGACTACATATTGATAAGTGTGCATTATGGGTTGTTTCCAGCCTTAAACCTGCACTGTGGAACTGGTCTGACTTGAATGTGACAGATGTTTATTTCTGTGTAAAAGTCCTGCTCTCTGGCTTTAATGTTGTTGGTTCTGGAGTGACTTCAGGTCCATTCATATTGTGTCTGTCAGAGTGAGTCAGTCCTCAGTGTTTGGGTCAGTTTAAGTGTCTGGAGTTGAGCCAAGAATTACTGCTGTCACAGAATATCAGGGTGAGAAGCTGAAAGATAGAGAGTGAAAAATGAAGCAAACATCCAGAGAAAATCATTGTGCCTGCTTTGACAAAGGAGAGAGTGTGAGGATGTTCCTGACAGATAACAGACACTAATCTGGGTTCTGGGTTCTGCTTCCATGTGTTTCATGTTTTCTTTTTACAAAGGAAACAGCTCCATTGATGAGGACTCTTGTTTTGTATCTTGAAAAATCCTTTTTCCAAACAGCTGCTAATGAGGTTGTGTTTTATGGTGCTGGTTGTTTGTTTATCTAATAAAATCAGTCCAATCCATTAAAATCAGTTTGTTGACTAATATGGATCCACCGATGGATCGAGCAGCGACAGGAATCAGTCTCAGAATCAGCAGATTCGGTCCTGATATTGTAACTATAACATCTAACTATGATTTCTATGTGAGTGACTTTCCTTTATCTCCCCAGACGGAGGAAGAGAAGTGTTTGTGTGGAGGAGCAGCCGTCCTGCTGTGCTTGGTGTCAGGACGTCCTGAAGGATCCAGTCTCTAGCAGCTGTGGACACTGGTTCTGCAGACAGTGCACCAGCTCATACTGGGACCAGTCTGCTTCATCAGGAGACTCCTCCTGTCCCCAGTGTGGAAAAAGATCCAGAACAACAGCTGGACTGCAGACAGCAGGTCAGAGCAACACTGTCCACAGTAAGACTGTCCATCTGTCTGCTCATGTCCTCATGTCTGCAAACAGGTCTTTGTCATTTCTGACATTTGTTGTGTTGTTCAGTGAATTTAATATTATCATGAGTTTAGTTTAGTCTCAGAATGTTTTTCTGGTCTTTCAGCAGATGGAGGTCTGCAGGAGGTTTTAGATGAACATAAGATGAGTCTGAGGAGGAGATGTGAACGTGTGACTGAAGGAAGTGATGTCACAGGAAGTGTAACCCTCCTGAACAGGATCTACACTGAGCTGTACATCACAGAGGGACAGAGTGAAGAGGTTAATATCCAACATGAGGTGAGGCAGCTGGAGACCACGTCCAAGAAGGAGACATTCCATGACACTCCAATCAAGTGTCAGGACATCTTTAAAGCCTTACCTGACCAACATAGACACATCAGGGTGGTTCTGACCAACGGCGTGGCTGGAATGGGAAAAACCTTCTCAGTGCAGAAGTTCAGTCTGGACTGGGCAGAGGGTTTGGAAAACCAAGATGTCAGTCTGGTGGTTGTGCTTTCGTTCAGGGAGCTGAACCTGATCAGAGATGAGTACAGTCTTGTCACTCTGCTCCACGTTTTCCATCCAACATTACAGAAGGTGACAGCAGAGCAGCTGTCTGTCTGTAAACCTTTGTTCATCTTTGACGGCCTGGATGAAAGCAGACTTTCACTGGATTTCCACAATCATGAGGTTGTGTCTGACGTCACACAGAAGTCATCAGTCAACGTGCTGCTGACAAACCTCATCAAGGGGAACCTGCTTCCCTCGGCTCTGATCTGGATAACTTCCCGACCTGCAGCAGCCAATCAGATCCCTCCTCGGTGTGTTGACAGGGCAACAGAAGTACGAGGCTTCACCGAGGCCCAGAAGGAGGAGTACTTCAGGAGGAGATTCAGTGATGAAGAGCTGTCTAGCTCAATCATCTCACACATGAAGACGTCCAGGAGCCTCCACATCATGTGTCAGATCCCAGTCTTCTGCTGGATCACTGCTACAGTTCTGGAGCACATGTTGACTAGAGAGCAGAGAGGAGAGCTGCCCAAGACCCTGACTGACATGTACTCACACTTCCTGCTGGTTCAGACAAAGAGGAAGAAGCACAAGTACGATGAGGGACAGGAGACGAGTCCACGGGAGCTGATGGAGGCCGACAAGGTCGTTCTTCTGAAGCTGGGGAGGCTGGCGTTTGAACATCTGGAGAAAGGAAGCATCATGTTCTACCAAGAAGAGCTGGAGCAGTGTGGTCTTAATGTCTCAGAGGCCTCTGTGTACTCAGGAGTTTGTACAGAGATCTTCAAAAGAGAGTGTGTGATCTTCCAGAAAACAGTCTACTGCTTTGTTCATCTGAGCATTCAGGAGTTTCTGGCTGCAGTCTACATGTTCCACTGTTACACCAACAGGAACACAGAGGTACTGAAGACTTTCCTTGGAACAAAACACTTTGATTCATCCCTGGATGTCTTCCTGTATGGAGCCATGAAGAAATCCCTCAAAAGTCAAAACGGTCACCTGGACCTGTTTGTTCGCTTCCTTCATGGCCTCTCTCTGAAGTCTAACCAGAGTCTGTTACGAGGCCTGCTGGGTCGGACAAAGAGCAGCCCAAAGATCATCCAGAGAGCCATCAGGAACCTGAAGGAGATGAACAGTGATGGTGTCTCTCCTGACAGAAGCATCAACATCTTCCACTGTCTGATGGAGATGAACAACCGCTCAGTACATCGGGAGATCTAAGAGTTCCTCAAGTCAGACAGCAGATCAAAGAAGGAACTGTCTGATATCCAGTGCTCAGCTCTGGCCTACATGCTGCAGATGTCAAAGGAGGTTCTGGATGAGTTGGACCTGAAGAAGTACAACACATCAAGGGAGGGACAACTGAGACTGATTCCAGCTGTGAGGAACTGCAGAAAGGCAGAGTGAGTCCAGATGTGATTAACATTATAAATCAGTGTAGTTTAAAAGTTTAGTTCTTCAAATTTACTCACATTCTGTTTATATTAGTTACATTTTACACTTTTTTTTTTTACACTTTCATTTTTCCTTTTTTTGGTGTTGGAGGCAACATGCAACCCTTCACCTCATTAATCACTATATCTGCCAGTCATTTATGACTTCACGAATCGACAGACAGACAGACAGAGTACTTTAATTTTTTTTAACATATATATCTTTATTGGGTTGATACATTTCACCCATTTTTCCCCCTTTTTTAACACCAACAACCCCCCCAACTAGAGAGTCACATTCACACGATATGAGCAAAAAAAATAATAGTAAACACACACAACTCTCTCCCTCCCAAAGAAAGAACACATGAAAGGTAAACAGCAAGAACTTCAGAAAAATGAATAAGAAAAAAAAAAAACCCAAAAAAACAAAACAAAAACAAAAAACAAAGGGACATTTAGAGGAGACTAAAATAATTTGTACATGCTGCGTCCGAACAGCCATCCCGACTGTACCAAGTCACATCAGTTCATCCTATGTGGATCCATCCCAATCACCCAAAGAGGGAGTGGAATTGACCAAGTGAAAAATGGGGTTCCAAGTTTTATAAAATTTGTCAGAGCACCCCCTGATACTGTACTTAATTTTTTCTAAGTGTAACAATGAGAATAGATCTTTCAGCCAGGAGTTAGGGGAGGGAGGATTCTTATCCTTCCATTGAAGCAAAATACGTCTGCGGGCTACCAGGGAAGCGAAAGCGATAGAATTTCTTTCCCTGTTGGTGAAGTTTGTAAGTTCTTCAGGCACACCAAAGACGGAAGTCAAAGGACTCCAAAGCACAGGTTTATTTAGAGTTTTAGTAAAAGTGT
The DNA here is from genome assembly GCA_037975185.1 of Centropyge bicolor. Taxonomy (NCBI): domain Eukaryota; kingdom Metazoa; phylum Chordata; class Actinopteri; family Pomacanthidae; genus Centropyge; species Centropyge bicolor. The sequence continues at coordinate 6,708 of JBBMOC010001458.1, read as the reverse complement.
TGTAGAAAGAGGACCAGAATAGGCTTAATCTAGGACAGGAAAAAAACATGTGTGTATGATTGGCTGGTGACAGAGAGCATCTGTCACATGCATCACTTGTATTAAAAAGTTTTTTAAGTTTAGCTTTGGAAAAATGTACCCTGTGAAGGACTTTAAACTGAATTAATGTCAAACTGGCACAAGATGAAGTGGAGTTAATTCTGTCAAGGGCCCTCCGCCACCGTTCATCTGACAAGGTACAACCTAGTTCCTTTTCCCACGTATTCCTAGTTGCCGGTGGGGGTGATAGTGATGACAAGACTAATTTTACAACAATTGAAATGAATCCTCGGGCCGTGGGGAGAGAAAGGACTGTATCGATAAGAGTACGAGGTGGTTTATGAGGAAAATTGGGGAAATTACAGCGAACAAAATCTCTGGTTTGAAAATATCTAAATAAATGAGCATGTGGAAGATCAAATTTATTTTGGAGGTTATCAAAGGAGATAAAAATGTCCTTATCAAAAAGTTTTTTTACCAGCCCCCTCTCTCTCCACAGAGTGTAAGTTGAGTCAAGTGTAGGGGGTAGAAATAAATGGTTATCACAGATGGGCATTAGTGGGGAAGGAGAAGTGATTTTGAAATGCCGTTTGAACTGTTTCATGATTTTTATAGTAGACAAGACAATTGGGTTGGAGGTAACTTTAGTAGGGTGTCCATATAGAGGGGCACATATTAAAGCCGATAAAGAGATGGAGTTGCATGAGTAGGATTCCATCCGACACCAGTCTGTGTTGGGGGAGTTGTACCAAGTATAGATTTTTTGAAAATTGGCTGCCCAATAGTATGCCCTGAAATCCGACAGAGAAAGGCCACCCTCTTCCTTTGTTCTTTGTAAGATTGAGTATTTTGCCCTTGGGGTCTTTCCCGCCCAAATGAAATAATCTTATCCAATTCCTTGAAAAAAGTTTTCGGCAGGTATATAGGCAAACACTGAAAAAGAAATAAGAATTTAGGTAAGACATTCATTTTAATAGAATTGATTCTACCCAAAAGCTACAAGGGAAGGGTATTCCAGCGTAGCAAATCTGATTTCACCTTGTTAACCAGTTTCAAAATGTTATGTTTATACAGTAAAGGGAGACTATTCAAGATATTAATGCCTAAATACTGAAAACTGGAAGAAGCTAAGCGGAATGGTAGTGTATGAGCTGGGATTTGTTTTGCTGCATTATTAATAGGGAAACATTCACTTTTATCAATATTTAATTTATAACCAGAAAAAGAGCCAAATGTGTGTAAGATATCCAGAATCTTGTCGGTGCAGACAGTGGGGTTTGAGACATAGAGTAAGAGGTCATCGGCATAAAGTGATACTCTGTGCTCAGTCCCATTCCTATAGATACCGGTAAAAAGCAATGAACTCCTAAGGGCAATGGAAAGTGGTTCAATCGCAATGGCGAACAGTAATGGTGATAGCGGACAACCTTGACGGCAGCCGCGTGTTAAAGGAAAGAAGTTGGACTGTGTTGAGTTAGTTCTTACGCTAGCACTTGGAGCACTGTATAATAATTTGATCCACAAGATAAAATTTTGACCAAACCCGAATCTGTTTAGAGCTGAAAATAGATAATTCCACTCCACTCTGTCAAAAGCCTTTTCCGCGTCCATGGAAATGACCATTTCAGGGACTTGTGAATCAGGTTCTGACAGTACTATATTAAGCAGGCGGCGTATGCTGGAGGATAGCTGTCTGCCCCTTATGAAACCAGTCTGGTCATTTGAAATGATGTTTAGAAGGCAGGGGTCGAGACGGCTGGCAAGGATCTTAGCTAACAGCTTAATGTCACTGTTCAGCAAACTGACAGGTCGCCAGCTGCTGCAGACTTCAAGGTCTTTATTTTTCTTTGGGATGAGTGATATTGATGCCTGAGTTAGGGACGGAGGGAGGGTGCCATGATCAAAGGAGTCATTAAACATATCCAATAATAAGGGAGCAAGTTGATCAGTAAATTTCTGGTAAAATTCAGATGGGAAGCCGTCTGGGCCTGGTGCCTTGCCGCTTTGCATTAGTTTGAGGCTGGCTTTCACCTCTTCCAAGCGGAGTGGGGCATCTAGAATATTTTTGGAGTTCGTATCGACTGATGGGAAAACTAAGTTATCTAAGAATTTGTTCATTAGAGTGGTATCTGATGGGGATTCCAATTAATATAAATCAGAATAATATGAAGTAAAAATATTGTTTATCTCGGTTGGGTCTGTCACTAAAGTTTGAGGGTTTTTACAAATTTGTGTGATGAATTGGGAAGACGATTGATGTTTTAGTTGCCTTGCTAGCAACCGGCTGGCCTTGTTTCCATATTCATAATAAGTGCCCTTTGTACGCCTTAAAAGAAACTCTGCTTTGTTTGTGGAAATGAGGTCAAATTCAGTCTGTAGTTTGAGTCTCTCCATTTGGAGAGTGGGGTTGGCCGAAGTAGAGTTTTGTCTGTCAATGTGAAGAATGGCTTCCATCAGTTCCAGTTGTCTTTGTTTTTCATCCTTTCGTATCCTGGCGTTATATGATATAATCTCTCCACGTATTACTACTTTGAGGGTTTCCCATAGGAGAGAAGGGGATGTAGAGTCAGATTTGTAATTTTCAATAAAGGTTGAAATCTTTTCAGAGATAAACTCACAAAATTTTTCAGATGATAATAGTCCAGTGTTTAATCTCCAGTTTGAGTGGCTTTTGGATTTAGGGACTAGATCCAAGTCTAGTAGGAGGGGGACATGGTCTGAAATGACTATCGAAGAGTATTCGCAGTGTTTCACTGAGGGTAATAAAATCTTGTCAAGAAAAAAGTAGTCAATTCAAGAATATGTTTGATGAACCTGGGAATAAAATGAAAACTCTTTTGTTGCTGGGTGAAGAAAACGCCATACATCCACACTGCCAATTTGATCTGTGAATGCAGACAAACATTTAGCTTCTTTGGATTGAGTTAATTTTCTTGAACAAGATCTGTCAAGTGTGGGATTAACAGATAGTTAAGTTAAGATCCCCTCCAAAGATAAGGTAATGTGTATTTAAACATGGAATGGAAGAGAACAGAGAAGTCATAAAATTAGGGCAGTCCCAGTTGGGGGCATAAACACACACCATGATAACAGGAGTTTGAAATAGCATACCAATGACAATAACATAACGGCCATTAGGATCAGTTATGACCTGTTCTGATGAGAACTGTACTCGCTTGTGCAGTAAGATAGCTGTACCTCTGGAACGACTATTGAAGTTGGAGTGGAAAACCTGTCCAACCCAGGGTTTACGAAGTCTGGTGTGATCGCATAAGTGAAGGTGGGTTTCTTGAAGAAATGCAATGTCTGTTTTCACACTTTTAAGATGTGAAAGTACTCTTGTCCTTTTAATAGGTCCACCAAGACCCCTAACATTCCAGCTCGTAAACCTGATAGTTCGTAGCATGTCTCTCTGGTTTATGTCAGTCATAGATTCAGTGCCAAAATATCAGTCTTTTAAGTGCTCTGATTAGATGGTGTATTAGCCAAGTCAGCTTGGTAACAGAAAGCAAAGTAGTAACAACATATACAGTGCCAACATGAGAGAATAAAGAAAGAAGGAACGCTCCTCTAATAAAGATACACAAAAGAAAAGAAAATGTCCCTAACACAACAAAAACAGATAACCTTGATAACACCTTCAGGTCCAAAAAATACTTACATATTTGTCCTAACCTCATCTTTAACCCCGATGAGCGTGCAGGAACTACTATTTAACACAACTGATTAATAGGAATTTGCTTCCTTTTCAACTGTGAGAATGTGTACACGTCTGATATTTACCGATTAACAGCGTAAAAAAAACAAAGAAAAAACATAGTGAAACAGCTTTCCATGCTTAACAATAATAACAATAATAATTGTACTCTTCATATGAAATCTTTGGTCAAAAGCACAAACAGCACAATCAAATGTTAACTTAAATTATTACTATTTTTTTTTTTAAAGAGAAGAGAAAGAAGAAGAGAAATGTATATATATCCTAATTTTTAACGTATTAAATCAGTGCAGACCAATGCTGATTCATTTTTTTAAAAAGAAAAAAAAAGATTAAGTCTTTCATATTAGGAGCTTAGTTGTAAGTTGTTGGGGGTTTTTTTAAGGTAATTTTAGCAGGAAAGTTGAGCTGAGGCACTTCACACAAACATCTCTACAACAAAAATCAACTGCGTTCACAGCGAGGGTAAGTTACAGTGAAGCGCCGCACCGGGCGGTCCGTTCTGCCTGTGTAACTTCAGACCAGTTTTCAGAGAGCATCAAAAAGTTATAGGAGATGTGCAAAGAGACATCATAATCTCACTTACTGCTGCGATCACGGTAGAAACACTCTGCTTCATCCGCGGAGTCAAATATGCGAGTCTGTCCATCAACAGTGACCCGTAACCGCGCCGGGTAGATCAGGCCAAAGCGTATCCCGTCCTTACAAAGGAGAGACTTCACTTTGTTGAACGATGCCCGTTTCTTGGCGAGTGAGGTGCATCCTTATGGGATGACCCTGGTATGAGATGCTCCGTGTTTTCTTCGCCCAAAGCAGCACTCGTTCCTTCTCGATGTACCTGTGAAAGCGAACAAGAAAGGGCCGGGATCCCTGTGCCGGCTTTGGCCCCAGGCTGCGCTGAGCTCGGTCCAGTTCGAAGCTAGTAACCGGCAAAGCGTCTCCGGTCACCTCCTTAAAGAGTGTGGTCATGAAGAGTCGCGCATCACGCGGAGATTCTGCCGTTTGGATCGCAATACCAAGTCCTCGATAGCCAGCTGCAGTTTTTCGTTCATCTGGGTGGTGGTCTCCACCGTGGACCTCAGTGTGGTCACTTCGTGCTGCAGAGTCGTCAGGTCATTGGAGTGGGACGTGAGAGCTGTTTCCATTGCAGAGATGGTAGCTGTGTGTGAGGCTACGGAATCGGCGATCTTTTGGAGAGATGCTTGGATAGAAGCCATGGCAGTATTCAGGGAGGTGGTAAGTTCGCCTGTTACATCTTTGCAGAGTTTCTCGTGTTCGGCAATGAGCATGTCCAGTGTTAGCGGCTGGGCTCCACCTGTTGCTGCACTGTTAGCTTCTGCCTTGCTAGCGTCTTTGTCATGCGGGCCGGAGTGTTGAGTCAGTTGAGGCTGGCTTTTGCCGCGGTTTCCGTGGGATTTACTCATTTCTGCTCCAAAAATATTACGCTGAAAAAATAACTTTAAATAGTTTGGGTATAGATGTTTTAAAGTTAAAAATGGTCAGGGAGCAAACGCCACGTGTGTGATCACTCCGCCGCCATAACCGGAAGTCCTCGACAGAGTACTTTATTAATCCCTTTGGGAGGTTCCCTCCGGGAAATTGGCATCTCCATCGCTTCTCATATATTGCACTGTTTAAATATAAAATACAAAGTATAAAATAGAATATAAGATAGAAAATAAAAATATATAAAATCTAAAAAAAAATTAAAAATTAAAAATGGACACAATAAATTAGGCAGTAGAGGTTTGAATCAAAATAGGCACTTGTAGGAGATCAACAGAAAATATGCATACGTGTATGTGTGTACCTGAGTGTAGCAGCAGTGGATATGGTATGCTAATGGTAATGAGAGTGCATATAGTAGTATAATATAACAATATAATATAGCATGTAATAGTAGTATGATATAGCATATACAATGTATAACATCCAAGAGTATAACATACATGTACATGTATAATATAATAATATAGTAGTGTAATGTGATGTATACTACACTCTACTACATATAATAGTAATAGCAGTGATATACTACTAGTTAGTTAGTTATCATAATATAATATAATGTAATACTAATATAATAATAATAATATAATATGTGGTATAATAATAATACTATAGTATACTACATTGTGCTATATGACATCAACAACTGATGTGCAATCATTATTTATTTCTTCGAGGAAGACACTGACACTCCGTGAAAACTATAAGAAAGAACATAAATTCATATTACGACACAAAATGACAAAATCATAACATATCGGACATACTGCTCTGAAATAAGATTACACAAATAAACAATAATTACCGTGTTCGCCTGGATGACCAACAGAATGAATGGAAAGGATTTATGGACTGCCGCCATGCTCTGCTCTTATTTCCTTTCGACCTTTCACCTCACCCCTCCCGTGACTCTTAAGGTCACGTGACCAAAATGAAACTTAAAAACCAGGGCAAACACTTAATGAAAATTAAATAAAACAACTTACAATCAATTTTAAGGTGGCTGACACTCAAAAGTTTATCTTATAACAAATAATAAATGTGTAATTCATGTGTAAACCGGAATTCCTTTCAAGCAATTCTTTCTCTTTTTGTTGGTGTGGCAGTTTGCCCTGCCACTGCTAACAGTTTGCACCAGAACACCACACCTACACTATCCTCACAGACCACATGTTGTGTGGAACACACTAATACTTTAGTGGGTGCACGCACAAAAGTACACTCAACACCATAGTAAGTTTCCTGTGTTTCCTCTGCTGTTTCTCCATTTACAAATATACACACACACAATTATGTGAGTTAACTTTTTATTATTTAAATAGCAAGGATTGTGGGTTTGTTTGTGCATATTTCTGTTCTTTTCCTTGTATCTAATTTCTCTTACCATACTGCATGCAGCTGCGCAGGCCCAAAGGACCCGAGCAGGGTTTCAGGCTGCCTTT